>JAFBJT010002981.1:76704-89031 GCA_016785325.1 Chascanopsetta lugubris | reverse complement strand
ACCACCACCCCCGCTCATGTGTCCCCGTGGCTGCCAGAGAAGATGGTGAGGAGGAGGCCCAGTGCCACAGATAAATGGTCGGTGTAGCAGCCTGCGGCTCCACAGAAAATCGTTACATGTGTCTGGCCTGGAATAACAACATGATCATGTCTGCACGCAGCACGTTTGATCCACAGACATCTGGCTGAACTGTCTGTAACTAATCCACGTTCGAATGGGACTGGATGAAAGCCTCATCTGCTGACCTTCCTCCACCCAAACCCAGCCACCAGCATGACTTCCAGGGGGGGGGGGGGGGGGGTATGCTTATAAAATCAGACATCAGATTATGGTGAAATCCCACTTTAATTGGCGAACATATTGTTCATGGTTACACTTGTGGTCACCTTTTCACCATTTATGTATTTACGTCAGGAGCAGGTCCTCTCTGTGGAGGCCACCATGTTGCACCACCATAGTTTTACAGTAGCCTAGAATGGACAAATTAAACAATGTTTTTTTTTTTTTTTTAAACCTATGTCAACCTGCTTTAAAAAGGGATTTACATTTCATCTAGTATGCCATCATCATGATGCACTGGAATAATGAAGGCAAGAAAGTGCAAAACACCACCACTGGTGTCACCAATGTGGCAAGGTTACCATGGAAACCTGTCTCCTAATGTCTTCTACACTCAAACCTATGTTATTGAAGATAAGTTTAACTATTAGGAGTCACGGCTCTGCAGTGATGCTGGAGTTCACCTCGATAGATGAAATGGAGGTAACTGCATTCACCCACATTCTAGGTGTTGTGTTCACATCACATCAGCTGATCAAAGCCAGATCAATGTCTGAATGCCAATTAAACATGTTGCCATTGCGTAAAAACCCCACTAACCAGAATACTGTTTGTTCTCCTACATGCTTGAAAGGGCTATGTAAGAGGTTATCTAGCTGTAGCAAACAACTTGACCACTTGAGGTCACTAAATCCTACTTACCGTACCTTTAAAATCTCAACCATTTTGGATGAAGGCGGGATTTCGCTTTTTAGAAAAATGAAAAATGTCAAGGTGTAAAGCGATGCAGACGATATTCTCTCATCTAGTCGTCATTGTTGTAGTTGTAGAGAAACTACAGATGTACCTCACTTCCTGAAAGCACCCCCCCACCCCACCCCACCCCACCCTCCTTACCCCAGCCATGGGATCAGAGGATAATCACTGATTTTAGGAGCTCGGACCGTCTCAGCCGTCCTCACTCAAAGAAGTTATTTACAAATGCTTCTTCCTCTGTTGCAAAAACCTTAGTCTCATGCGTGCGTGTCCGTTCTTCTTTGGTGCAGGTCACGGCAAAGTTTGCCATCATGTTCATCACAGTGCAGTATAACGTAACACAAGTCAATGGTGAGTCTCTGTCTGCATGTTTTTCTATTTAGATTTCAAAATAAAAGCCCTGCGGTGATCACTTGTCCCTGCCTTCTCAATCATTGTTCATGCTTTAAACTTTGTGTTTACAGATGAGAAGACCGAGTCGGTGAACCTCTACCAGTACGGCCCGAAGGACGTGGCCACCGTCTTCTTCTATCTGCTCATCGCTGTCATTCTTCACGCCTTGATACAGGAGTATATTCTGGATGTGAGTATCCGAGCTCAGTAACCATCACACTACAAATAGTGAAGTAGAAACGTTGGTGCCAGTTTACTCACATATGGCTCATTTGAAATGCTATTGTATGAGTCTATACATTTGTTTTTTAGGAAAATCCAATTTATATTCCCAAAATAATGGAAACTGTGCCCATGCTGGGATTTAGATATCACCAAGGGAAGAATAAAACAAACTTTGGTCCCTGTTCCAAAAATAAAATCTGCTTTTATCCCACATTCAAGGGTTTGTTCAAAAGAATCAGCTTCTGTTTTTATTCTCGCACCATTCACGTCGCCAGCAGTGACATTTCTAGCTTGATAAACTTTGTTTTCTCTCAACTAAAAATACCTTGAAATGAGTGAGTGATACAGGGGGACACATAAGACGGGCTCGGTCTCGCTTGACGTGGTTTATCGTCCTTGTCTCATTCGCAGAAAATGAACAGAAGGTTGCACTTGTCAAAGACCAAGCACAGCAAGTTCAACGAGTCCGGACAGCTGGCGGCGTTCTACCTGTTCTCCTTCATCTGGGGCTGCAGCATCCTGACGGCGGTACGGGGGTCAGAGGTCACACGGCCGCGGCGCCTCGCCCTCCGTCAGGTCTCACCTCACGCTCTTGTCTCTTCTTCTCTGACAGGAGGACTTTGCAACCAACCCTACCTTCTTATGGGAGGGGTATCCACACACCCACATGGTGTAAGTAAATAAGTATGTGTGTGTGTGTGTGTGTGTGTGTGTGAGGATGTGGTCAGTGTCAACAGAGCGGCCCCCTCTCCGGCCCCATCTGAGCTCCACAGGGCTCAGATGGGAGTGTAGCCAGCTGATGAAAGCCTTTAGAAGTTCACGGACTCCACCTTTAACATGATATAACTTATGTCCCTGCTGAGTTAACACCCTTGTTTTGCTTCTCTCCAGCTTTCAGGTTAAGTTCTTCTACATTTGCCAAATTGCCTATTGGCTCCATGCACTTCCCGAGCTGTACTTTCAAAAAGTGCGAAAGGTAAGAGTCAGTTAAAGATGAAGATTTTTTGACACAACGCACATTTACACCTCATCATTCTCATCCTCGTACCCTTTAAAGATCATTGGCGGGCCTTTCTGAATGGCCAACAGCATTTTAGTGACATCTGGTGGTGAAGTTGCATGTTGCGTCTGAATACCCCTCAACTCACCCTTCTCCTCCAGCTGTGTGGGAGAGAGCGAACGGCAAAACTCTAAAAGGTGTTTAGTTCGTCCATTCTGGGCGTCTGTAACAATCATGCAAGATGTAGATTTATACTAATAATAATAATAATAATAATAATAATAGTAAAGGATGTAAAACCGTAAAAGTTCAACTGTTTTTTTTAACTGACTCTCTTCTCCCTGTTTGTCCATAGGAGGACATTCCCCGTCAGCTCTATTACATTTGCCTTTACGTTGTCCACATCACCGGTGCCTACGTCTTAAAGTGAGTGAAACGGCGCTTCGTTTGTCACGCGTGTATCAAAGCAGTGCACAGTAAGATTGAAAACAAATGAAAATAGTTGCTCAAAACGTAGCCTTTAGCATCGACGTTCCATCATAAAGAATAGAGTGACTCTTTCCTCTTTAGACCACTGATGTCCAAAATGTGAGAAAGTGATTACATCATTTATTTATTTTTATTATTATTTTTTTTTAAAGAGTAGCATCTCTCAGTCCACACGTTTGTTCCCCGAGAGGAGGACATGTCATTCTCTCAACCCTGTCTTCCCATCATCCTCTCTGTTCAGCCTCCACCGACTGGGCCTGGTGCTGCTGGTCCCTCACTACCTGGTGGAGCTCCTGTTCCACGCGTCACGCCTCTTCTACTTCAGTGATGAGAACAAGCAGAAAGGGTAGCGCGTCTACTATTTGTTGTGCGGAAGCACCACACTGATGTAAACAACCTGACCCAACCCCTCCCCCCTCCCCCCGTCTCCCTCCCCTCCCCTCCTCACAGTTTTACTCTCTGGGCTCTACTTTTCGTCATCGCCCGCCTCCTCACCCTCACTCTGTCCGTCCTGACGTTTGGCTTCGGGCTGCCCCGCACAGAGAACCAGGGCTTTTCTCTAGCAGAGGGAAATTTCAATGTGCTGACTGTAAGGTAAGACCAGACCTCCGTCACACAGGGTCTGTGGTTGTTGTTGTTTTGTGTTTTGTAGTTTTAACAACATGACGCAGGTACATATAGCAGCGTGTTTGTGGATTTGTCATGAAACGATAATAATAATAATAATAGAAATCAAACTTGTACACATGATAATAATAATAATTATTATTATAATAATGATATGTATAACCAGGTGAAATTGGCCTGCAGCAAATTCTAGAAATATAATGGCATGTGGCCCACATGAAATTTGACAGGTGATTGTACTTTCTAGTTTTATCACTAGGTGGAGCTACCACTTCATTGAATGTAAGCCGTTAGTGGCTCATTGGATAGAGCATTTGCTTTTTGAAGCAAAGGTTGCAGGTTCGAAGCCGATAGTAAAGCGAATTCCTTTGTAAACTAACAGCGGTCCAGTCCTCTGTGTATTTCTCTGTGTGTCTGTGTCCTCAATTAAAAAAGGTTGGACACCTCAAAATCTGCCAAGAACTTATCTCCCTCCCCGTAACATCACCAACCTCATCCTCAGCCATTGACACCAGGCAGGATGGATTCATGCTTTCTTGTTGTTGTCGTCCGTCCCCCCCAGGATGACTTGTCTGGCAGCTATCTGCCTCACACAGGCCTGGATGATGTGGAAATTCATTAACTTCCAGTTGAAAAAGTGGAGGGAGCACAGCCAGAACCAGGCGTCCAAGAAGAAGACGGTCAGCCCAAAGAGCAAGCCGCACAAAAGGGAACCGACGAGGGGTGAGCGCTCCCCGTCTCAACGTACACACTGTGTTTCAAACACTTTGTTTGTTCTGCCGTAAATCAATTCAAATTCACCTAATCTGAGTTGGGTTGGGGGGCGTCCGTTTCTATTCACTTGTCCCGGCAGGAGGCGCGGTCAACGGGGTGGTGAAGTCGGAGGATAAGACGTCACCACGGGCGAGGAAAGCCAAAGCGTGAGGGGAGTTCTGACAGCGAGACATTCTCGTATGTCTCCACTCAACTTCAAATTTTCTCGATGGCTCTCCAATACAAATGTTTCAGCGCACTAAGAAACCTTACACAACTTGTCCCTTTGGAGGTGAAACTCCCCCTTTTTGGAAAAAGAGAAAAAAGTCCAGCGTCACGGTGTCGGCCAGAGAGGGTTCTGATTCATTTGGGTCGGGGCGGAGGCGGAGGCGGGGCGGGAGTTGGTTCTGATGCTTTAACGGGATAGATTTCAAAGTGTCCTTTTCGCGTAGAACTACGATCACTCATCGGGTAATTTAGAAGAAAAAAAAAGAAACAAAGCAGCCGCAGAGTCGTTCTTCTGTGATTTGAATCGGTTAATATCACGGTACCTTAAAAACAAAGAGGAGTTTTTGACTTCAGGGCAACTCGACACATAGCGCCGACTGTGCGAAGCCTCCTTCCTTCTCGGTGACATGACGAGGCCACTGGCTCACCTCCCTAAAATGATAAGGCCTTTTCTCGCTGAGTGGGACGACGGCGGCGGCGACGGCGGCGGCGACGGCGGCGGCGGCGGCGGCGGCGAGATACTTTCTGCTGCTGTCGGGGAAACGACGGAGGAAGATTGGCGCTCTTTAAAGGTGTTTTGAAAAGGCTGCAGCCAGAAGCTTGTACTTAACTCCGCCATCATTTACTGCCATTACTTTTGACGGCCTCTGCCTTTGAAATCCGAACATACCGGATTGAGGCGATTTGGTGTTTCCCTTTCTTTCTTTCTTTCTTTTCTTTTTTTCTCCCTCCTTCACCGGCCTGGTAACCAGCTTTTCGCAGGAGGGTCACGCAGGTTCGGCGACTTGCGGAGAGGAAGCTGTGTTGTGACCTGTGATGCTGTTCTGTCCATAAAGGCCTGACCGGAGACATAAGCAGTCGATGCATCTCACTTCAGTCAATGCATGATGGTTTAAAGGCTGAAGACTTTGCCGGCTCGTTCCTGTGCTGTTGAGTTTGCATCTCTCTCCCACAAACATAAACACACACATATATATAAGATATAAATATATATAGACACATATAAACACACAAGCATTCAGTGGCCTTTTCACAACTGCTGCAAGAGGTTTTGAGTTATTTATTTTTGTCATACACAAAACAGATATTGTTTTATATGCTTTGAGAAGCTATAACCAGCCGACACAGCGGTACATAGCGAGTGCGTTCAGTTAATCCAAACAATACAATCTTTCTTCAAGTGTCCTTATAACGTCTGTGGTCCGTATCACTCCTTCTGCTCCTGTCGCCTTTGTATTTTATTTTATTTTTTTTTAATTCTTGGGGTATCAGGGGACAAGCTACCTGCCACTTAAAACCATGAGTTACATCCCATAATGCCATGGGAGGTGTTTGTGTGATGGATTGTGCTTGAATGCCCTCGTGTGTGTGTGTGTGTGTATGTGCGCGCGGTTTTGTCCCGCCCACTCCGTTTGTACGCGCGTCGTGAGTTAATTGGGCCTGAATGATGAAGACAACCATGTTTATCGCTCGTCTCGTTAAAAGAGTAAATTATGGCGTGTGTGTGTGCGCGCAGAGCATGAAATGTGACAATCTTTACATTGACTCCGCCCTGTCACTCGTATTTGACTTCGTAAGTTGACTTTGGTCGGGCGCCCCGTCCCGACGCGCTTCTGTGTGTGTGCGACCCTGAGTCGTGTATCGGTGTTTGTAAAGGACCCCGGTTATTAGACGCTTCTGTGTCCTGTCCCCGCCCCACAGATGCCCCCGTTTCCTGTGTGAGAGAGATTTCGTGATTTCTGTTCCCACCCTCAGGCTTCCCCTTTTCAATGATCCTGACACTTGCCGCGATGGGACACATGTTGTATTGTAGTGCTGGCTCCGCCCTTTTCCTGCAAAACGCTTAGTTGCTACTTGTCAGGGGTTTGCTGCTCGAGTCCGGAGCAGGAAGGAAGACGAGGATGCCGTCGATATTTGCTCCCTTTAGTGCTCCTCGGTGCGACTCTGGTCTTTTTGAAGGTGCATTAGGCAACTTTTTTTGCTTTGTTTTTATATGCAAACTCCGCAACTGTTGTTACAAAGGAGATAAAATGAGATCTTGCCATACTTACTCGGTTGCCTCTATCCCCGGACTCACTTTTCCGGGGAAATCGTGTGTCCGCTTACCTCCGAGCCCATGGTCCTGGGGGTTGGTAGCGTCTAGCTAGCTTGCTAACTCTGATCCAGCAACACCTGAGTGTAAAATCCAAGAAACGGAGTTCATTATCAGACAACCGTCACAATGTCTTGGTTGGCACTGCTGCTAATCTCCAGCGGCGGTCGAGCTAGCCGGATATGTAGCACTAGCTTGGCGCGCTAATGCTGAATGTGTGTTGGGCGGCAGCCCTACAATCAGTTACATGCTGGCTGTATTTTTCTGATTTTTTTTTTGTTAGTGCTTGCTCACACCCAACAAAGAGAGAGCTGCACTTCACTTTTCAGCCACATGTGTCGCTATAAACAACTTTTTTTTTTTTTTAATGAAAGTTCCCTAATGTTCCTTTAAGCTGCGTGTTTGTGTGCATTGGCAGTGTCATGGGAGGAAAGGGGGAGCAGAGGACTGACTGTACGTACCAGCCTGTTTTTCAACTGTCTCAGATGTAAAAGAGAAGAAGAAAAAAAAAAAAACTGACTTAACCCACCAACACTGTACTAAACTCAAATATATGTCAGATTTCTAAGCTATTTTTATAGGACGGGGGGAAACGGTTGGAAAACACTGTTGTTCAGTACATACACTCGTTTGCATCCTTATTGATATGAATTGTTTTTTTTTTGTTTAAAAAAAGTCTATATAAGAATGAAGCTTGCTGAAACTGTTAACGTGGGTATACATTGTGGTTTGAGTGTTTAAAAAAAAATGTGACTATTGGTTCGGCCTTATTAGAGCAAAGTGGACTCTCTCAGCACGGCGCTGCAGGTGAACACTGCAGTCCCACGTTTCACCATCCACACACTGGTTTAAAAATACAATCAGAGGAGCAAGTAAACACTCGTGGTGTTTTAGTTGTTTTTTTTTGTTTTTTTTAAAGCTCTTGTGATCACACGCAGGCCCGCATGGACAATTGAAAACTGTTCTTTTTTTGGCAGAGTGAAAGCGTCTGTGAGCTCCTCTGGTTCGTCACATGTCACATTGAACAACAATCAGCAGATGTTTGGGCTCGGGAACACGAGCCGCGCTGCCGTTCACACCCACCGCGCTCCCAGACACAACAGCCTGCATAATCCCACTCAAATGCACTTTTTATTTTTGGGTTTTTGAGTAAGACTCGTTTTGTCAGAGCGCCGTGTCGCTGCTCACTTCGCAGCGATTGCTGGAAGCGTATTTAAAAGAATGAAATTAGAGCCACTGCAATGAATTGAACCTGCAACCCGGAGGTGGAAACAACCACGAATGCATCCGAATGCATGATCGCTCACAACAAAAGACGGAGACCTGCTTTGTATTGTGCTGGATTCATTTGATCTGCATTGTCCTTGGTTTGTTTTCATCCTGCTGCTTGTCCCGCCTCGATGTTGCGATATATTTCCTTATTTTTTGGGGGGGATCTGTCGTCTCTGAACTGCTCTGATGGTATTATATTTATGCAAATTCTCGTGAGCTCTGATCATGTTTCTTTGTCACTATTTTTTTATTTCATGTTTGAATAAAGCTTTTGATCATAACACAGACTTGTTGAGAGTCTGTTTTTGCTCTCGCTGCTGCCCACAGGTTAGGAACACATCTGTCAAAGTGCCTGCACAAAATCATCTTGGGTGTCGTCAGTTTTTGATTTGTTGACATTTAGCGGTGATGTTGCACGTCAGAGCTGTGAACCTCACTCCTAACTCTCTCTCACAGCTTGTGATCCCGTAATAGCTTCTGGTTTACAGATTGCAAAATGCAACATGCGGCAGTATAGAACTATGCATTAAACAAGGGGGTAAACAGTAGTATAATGTATAATCATAGCTATATATAATGTCATACTATTAATATCACTATTGTAAAATAATCATCCGGGGAAAATTATTATGAAAATGAAATAGGCACCATGCAGTTACCCCCAAGTGTTTAAGAGGTGTTCAGTATGTCCACTTGTGGTTACTGTACAAACGTGGTGGTCCAAGATGGCCACCTCCGTAGAGGGGTCCTGCACCTGATGTAAACACAAGGGACTGATTCGAGTGTAATAGAAACAACATCTACATTCAAATGATTGCATACATGTGAAAATCACATGATTTGATGTCACGCAGAGCACGGCTCTGGGGTGACTGTGGTCGTCCACTGACCAGAATGCCACTGATTCGATCCCCCCCCCCCTCGCATTGAGCTAGGAATACAGGATGGTGAATTGCCCCTGAACATAGTTGCATGTTATGAATAATAAAAGCCGTATTTACCATACTGACCATTTACATCTTTACCAGTTGAGGGAATAAGCACATACATGTACAAAAATCCATTACATATACAAAATCCATTCATATAAAGAGACTGCACTCTCTGTTTCATTGGCCGACCTCACTCGCCTGTAACCCCCCCCCCCCACCCCACCCCCCCCCTCCACACACACACACACACACACACACACCCCTTCACCTCCTGCCCATTTCACTATATTGAGGTTCCATCCTGAGACCTCAATTTCGAATTATTTTTTTCATTTCTATATCACCCACGGGGAACAGTGTCAGGAGACATGATGAAATACTGGCCACACTTGTACTCCTCGGCTAATTACCACCAGGGGGCAACACTGAGCTTTCTTTTTGCCTGAGGGACGGAGGCAGTCTGCAGGGGCAGAGCTGCATTAATAAATCACCAGTCAGAAGCAGAGAGACAGAAACATTGTCTTATCACACAGCATGCAGCTCCACACTGTGGAAACACCCGGCACCGAGCAGCTAATAAACAAAATCAATCAACCACTCTCTTACTATACATATAAAGGAATATATATATTTACACTTTAATACAAATGTGTGATAAGGGGACATGCACCTTGGCTACACCGGTGCGCAGGCTGACCGCCGGGGTCACAGTAAACATGAAGTGTGTGTCGGATGTTGATGAATGAGCACGGCGCAGGAGAGAGAGAGAGAGAGAGAGAGAGAGAGTTGCAGCTCCCTGTTAATACGTTGTGTTGTTTCAGACTGATGTCTAATGTCCAAAGGCCAACTGGTGCCACTGGTGCAACATGGCGGCCTCCACAGAGAGGACCTTTAATGCAGGAGGAAGAGAAACAGGGTGTAATATCATGTGCGTTAGGATTAGGAGCTACAGAATAGAACGTGTGTGTGTGCGTGTGTGTGTGTGTGTGTGTGTGTGTGTGCGTGTGTGTGTGTGTGTGTGTGCGCGCGTCTGTTTCATGCTATTCTATTATTGTTGTTGTTGAAATTATTATTATCATCATCATCATCAACATCGTCTTTACTATTATCATTATTATGGAGGGAATATAACGACTATTGGAGGATGATATTTATCTTCTCGTAACATATCTTATCTTACCTTATCTTAACTTAACATATTTTACCTTATCTTATCTTGTCTTCTTTTATCCTATGTTATCTTATCTTATCTTATCAAGCCCTGGGGGAAACTTATGGGAGCCTTCACTTATTCTGGTGTGAAGAAAACAGCGGTTCATACATTCATGTGATGACACACAAATAAAAACATCAGTGTGATTATTGACACTCGCATATAATCATTTCTCTTCAATCAGGTGAACCTGTGACGGGACCTGAAATGGACCCGGTCCATGAGCTGGCTGAGGAGCGAGCTCGGTGCGGGAGAGCGACACCTGCTGCTCACTGTTAAAGGTGCAGTGTGTTGATTCCGACTAATGGCTTTTCTCTGGGCAATCAGACAACATGATGGATCAGTGGGAACCACAGAGGCCGAGCCACAGCTCTGAAGGGTCAGCACAAGGACAGGGGGGCTCACGCACACACACACACACACACACACATATAAACACATAAACACACACACACACTCACACACACTCTGATGGCTGCATTCACCCTGCACCACCCTGTCTCAATCCCGACCTGATCCACAGACGCATACATGACCTGAACCTCCTGCTGCTGCACAGGAGAACGTCGAGAGAGCGAGAGAGAGAGACAGAGAGAATGAGTGAGTGAGTGAGAGAGAAAGAGAGAGAGAGAGAGAGAGAGAGAGAGAGAGGGAGAGAGAGGCTGGGATGAAAGCAGGGGCCGGCCGGCCGGGGGGACGGGGGGGTGGAGGATGGAGGGTGGGTGTGTGGAGTGTGGAGTGCATGGGGGGTGGATGCTGCTGCTCCTCCTTTTCATCCAATGAGGACGGATCTCTCGGTGAATCATCAGTATTATGTGTAATTTCCATATAAATTAGCTTCATTAAAAGGGGAGTACTTTCTTATTTAACGAAGCTCATTTGAAATTCTGTATTTAATAAGACATGTAATCCCAGACTTTCAGACTAATAGCCAACAATTAGCGGGCCTGGAGTGTGTGCCTGCATGCATGTGTGTGTGTGTGTGTGTGTGTGTGCACATGTGTGTGTAATCTCTTGGAAGTATTGCAGTCCGTCAATGTTATTTCCATTGATTGTCTCAAATGAGTAAATTGGGCTGCAGCTGCTCCTCAGCCAGGTTTACTCGCAGCGATCCATGAGGCTCAATGGAGATCTGAGACATCGGTGACCTCGCGGCTGTTTGTGAGCAAACAGCGAGAGGAGAGGGGGAGTGTGTGTGTGTGTGTGTGTGAGGGGAGAGGGGTTGTGTGAGGGGAGAGGGAGTGTGTGTGAGGCGGGTGGGCGAGCGAGCGGCGGCGGAGCAGGTGGAGGCCTGCTGGAGGACGGAGGAGCCAGGAAACATCTGGAAGGATCAGAGGACGGAGACGCAGATGGCGGCGAAGAAGATGAGAAACAGAGAGTGGTGTCGTGGACAGTGTGGTGATTTACAGTCAAGTGTGTGTGTGTGTGTGTGTGTGTGTGTGAGTGTGTGTGTTATTGTTATGAAGACAGATTCAGGATTAAAGGTGCAGTGTGTAAGATTTGGGTCATTCTTGTCACTATGGGTTAAAAAAAAATAGATTAGTAAACGATGACATGCCAACATTTTTCCAATCACCTCAGCGTATTATTATTTTACATTGCCCTTAAATGAGCCCATTCATGTATATTTACTCGAGGAGTGGGTCCTCTCGACGGGGGCGGCCATGTTTTTACAGTAGTAAAAGTGGATGTAATCAACATCGTGGACGTACTTCAAAATCTGTTTTTTCATTCCACCTCGGTGGATGAATTGTTCTCACCGGCGATGAAGAATGAGCTCCTCGTACTTACACCAGTGGCAGATCCTCTCTACGGAGGCGGCCATGTTTGCACGGCAAAAATTCTCCCAGATGCTCATCGGCCGTGATATGAAACTCCACCACTTGGTGTCGCTAAATCCAATGCACTGTTTTACAGATGCGCTCTCGTCGTTTACCTCCGGCCGGAGCAGCAGAGCGGATGTGACACCTCCTTTCCTCCGAAACTTGTTCTAAAACTCTCTCTCCTCAAGTTTTCCCGAAAAAAAAACGCCCGACGACCACGGCGGTCGGGGGGGGGGGGGGCGGGA
>JAFBJT010002981.1:60529-75121 GCA_016785325.1 Chascanopsetta lugubris | reverse complement strand
CGAATGAACCACTCAATAGAGTGTCAGCTGTTCCATTCCAGCGAGCATTAGCACGTCTTTCCTACGTTTGGATTTGTGTTGCAGTCAATTAGCAGTTGTAAATGAGAGTTGAGGTAAAATGCACTAGAGGATAGATAGTGATCCGCTCTACGGGACCAACTCAGGTAGGGTTGTGTATAGAAGGTTGCGAGTAGCAATTCATGTTCTATCACTCAGCCTCATCTATCAGCCCTTTCACACTGGTCAAAAAGCCAGCTAGAGTGGTTTTAACTAACAATGTAAACTGTGTTGGTTATAATCAGCAGGTTTGTCGCTTTACATCTCAATTTGAGTTGAGCGTGGGGTCCTACCTCTACAATGCCATGACTGATGGTGCCATACGGCTTCCTGCGCACCAGCAGCAGGCTGATCACCATCACCATGGCGATTGCCACTGCCACCACCAGCAAACCCACCATGGCGCCGCGGTTAAACGTCTCCAAGGCGTCGGGTTGCTGTCGAACGACGACAGAGAAGAGGGACACTTGTTAGTAACCTTCAACACTTACAAAAAAAAAATAAGGGCACCATGATGTTTATTCTCAGCTCGTACCAGTTCATCTCTCGCAATCTCAGGAGGCTTGTTGACGACCTTCTTCAGCTCTGCAGAGGTGTTGATCTGAATATAGACACATGTTCACAAATCAAATAGGTCTACATGCAACAGCTTAACGGGTTGGATTAAGTGCCATCCAGAGTTCACATGCAGATTACTGCCAACTAATTATCCCTTGACTCTCGTCTTTTCAAAGAGTTAATGACGCTTCTTCTAACGTGACCTTATGATAAACCTCTGTAAGGGCGGGGTTCGACCATAGCTACTGGTGACATCTATGAAGAGGGACCCGTTAAGATTCAGATATAAATGCCTCACACGATCGGCCCCCTGAATCCCACACACTGCACCTTTAACAGTTGATCTGAAAAATTGGGAGATGCACAGGAACTCACCTTTTCTTCATATTCATAGGTGGGGCCTCGCTCAGATGTGGTATAATCATATTCATCGACTGCAGACACTGTGGGCGGAGTCAGTGGGGTCAATGGGGTCGAACAGTGTGATCAAACACTAATACAGGAGTCGGCCTGTGCTGTAATGAGCGTGAACATCAACTCACCTTTTTTATTTGGCTCTGCAGAATGAAACACAGGCGGGAGGTAAAAGTCAAGTTTAACATGTCGCATACATGTGTGTATTTGTGTGTGTGTGTGTGTATGTGTGTGTGTGTGTGTGTGTGTGTACCGATGCGTGGAGGGTAAGGCCTGTTCTGGAAGGCTCTCTCCTCTTCCTCCTCGTCGTCCTTCTCCTCCTCGCTCTCGGCCGGCAGCAGCTCCTCTGTCGTGCGCGTCTCGGAGAAGGAGGTGGTCATGAGCTCCACGATGTCTCCTCGCTCCGCCCTCAGCAGCTCCTCTGCAGGTCACACGCCATGACAGTTTAAATAAAGGTGCAGTGCGTAAGACATAAGTAACATCGTTTCTATTTCTACTGGCAGAAGTTGAGCCTAAAATAACTGATACGGACGTGTTTTTATGAGAGTATAACGATTTGAATGGGTGAACTATTGTTTGCATCCCTCTTAAATAAGCCCTTTAAATGTACATCAATTTAAATCCCCCGCACTGTACCTTTAAACAAAACCGTGACACCCGTAAAGAGAGCCTACTGATCTACAGATGGACAAAATGATGGCTCAACAAATGTGAAGCCAAAAATTGCTTGTCCGCCATCTGGTGGCCGCCTCCAGACGGGGCCCCGCTTCCGACACTGTATTCAGTGCTCCTGCTACATCCGCAGTTTGGATAATGTGAGGACACGGAGAGGCACTGACTTTATACAGTCTATGCCAGAAACTTCATAAAAACAAAGGGTAGCACTTGTGCTTACGGATGTCACCGTGCAGCTCCTCTGCCAGATTGGGATCCTTGTAGAGAAGCGCCAGGCTCTGGTTCATCCTCTCCTCAATAACATGGAGATGTGTGTACACCTGAGACAATACAAACATTCATTTAACCTTGAATTCTTACCTGTGAAGCAAAAATAAAATAACACTCTCTGGGAGGAGAGAAGCAGTGAATTGGCTTCTTAAATGAACACGGCAGAAAATGATGAGCCCCTTCTTTTTTTTTCTTTTTTTTTGAAGTCGGCGGGCTTTGATGTGACTTTAATGAAAAGAGAAACTGTAGCTGTTTTATTTCTCTCGCTTCAGGTTTTATTAACGTATCCGTGACACGTACTGCACACCATTATGTGCTGTGTGTTTTATGGTCAGCAGAAAAAGGAGCCTGGCATCTGAAAAGCACAGACGTGAGTGGAAAAGTAAAAAGAAAAAAAAAAAAAGATTTCAGAGACACACCTGGAATTTCATCTGCTCAGCCTTCTTGGGGTCAACAGCTACAATATGCTCGTAGTGCCTGAGTGTGTGTCTGCGGTCCTTCTGCTCCGCGGCAATGTAGCGCTTCAGAGCTTGCAGCACACGCTCGGGCTGATGGGGGGGAAAAGGAGATTGAGATCATTTTCACAATTGTTCATTTGACCACTATTCTCAGCACAAGGATTTGAAATATTACTCAAATAATGCCATTTCTCAAGGGGCCTCCCTGCTGATTTTTTGGGGGGGGGAGGCCCCCAAGCATTTGCCCTCCATGTGGCCACACCCCAGGGCCCCTCACCTGAGGGGGATCAGACTGCACAGCGTTCAGATAGTTCTCCAGAGCCAGGCGGCGGTTGTTGTTGAGGATGGCCTCCACTCTGACCAGATGAGTCTCCACCAGCCGCTGCCTCTCTCCGGCGACCTGCTCCTCCAGCGTCTGCAGCACCGACTGGAAGTGCTGACAGAGGACAGACGAGGGATGAGTGACGGGGGGGCCATGTTTTCTCGCGGGAGCGTTTAGATCGCAGAGTAAAGTGGGACGACAGAAGGGGCCTGTACCTCGTTCAGGGCCTGTCGCTCTGACTTTGGCAGATGCTTGGACTGGTTGTCTGCCTCCGCCCATTCCTTCATGATCTGAGGGGGAGACAGACACTGAATCAGTCGGGCACAAAATGAAAGTAAACAACGCGAATCCAAAAACAAAACATGACCGTTCTGAGAAATGCAACATCTTGTGCCCACACAGCCATTGTTTGACTTGTATTTAAAACCCTGTGTATCCAAAGGCACTGTGCCGTTTTGGGGGATGGTGGCAGCTCGGCGGCATCGTGGCATTTGCTGTGTTGTGTGCGACACCGCAGCCAACAACGCAGATCAAACGCAGGATCTTCAAGTTGTAGCGGAACCGAGTTGCGATGGTAAACACCCACGTACGCTCAAAGAGAGACAGATGTGCAGAATGATAAACCCTCACCTTCCACCACATGTGAAACTCTGCCTTTACACATCAGCAGTTTGTGATCAACCCCCCCCCCCCCAGGGTAATTGCTAGATGGTTTATATAATTATTTACCCACTTAACAAAATTGATTGAACCCAGATTATCTCAATGCAACAACCAGGTCTGACCCACCTCGCACTTGGATTGGTGGTGGTTTACTCCTGTTTGCCTTATATGAGCCACAACTAAACATGGCAATACCACATGCCAACCACCAGTTGTTTTATGCAAATGAGGCCACATTCCCTCTGTTCCTCGTGTACCGCTTTAACTTCTCATCCATATTAAAACATACTTAGAACGTTGCATGTTGTCAAAGTGTGTCGTTTTGGGCTATTTAGCATATTTTAGGCTCGTGTCCTATTTCTCTGGTCACAATAAGATTAAGATGACATGAAGTGACGCTATACTTTAGTATTATCTGAGAGCTTGTGCCTTTCTTCTCTAAGCCTCAGACTGACTCTTTTTAGGGGCAAGTATGGAATTAATTTTCATCTTTTTTCGTTCTAACTGCAGTGAGACGCATCCGAGCCAGTGACCCCGTCTTCCTGAGAGTCAGATAAGAGACTGTGAGCGCAGCAGCACCGCTTCTTGTTTGTAAATTAGCTGTCAAAAGTCCGACCCGTAGTCGCGCGACTCCCCAACCCTGCTGTCGTCGGCGTGAGACTCGCCTCATTGATGCGCTTCATCCTGCGATCCTCCAGGTCTGTTTTGGCACGCAGGAAGTTGGCGTGCTCGGTGTCATCCACCGGCTTCTCAAAATAAACATCGACTCCATCTGTGGGCCGGGGCATAGTCACTGGATGGAAAGGGACAGACACAAGGAGGTTGTTGTTGTTGTTGTTGTTGTGTAATTACAGGGTCAAACACAAGAGGGCGTGTGCTGAAAACATAGCGAAGGAGACGAAAGGCAATTTCACAAAACAATTAGAGGCATGAGAATAAAGGTGGAAATGCATACATTAATGATAATAATAATAATAATAATAATAATAATAATAATAATAATAATGGCTTAAATTTATAAAGCGCCTTTCTAGAAACCCAAGGATGCTGTACAAGGGTAGAGTTATACCTACCCATGTCCCACAACCTCCATTTTAGTGTTGTAATGTTACGGAAACTTGAACTTCAGCCAAACCTTCCCTTCCAAACATGTATGGGAACCTGTGGTGGCCTTTCTGTTATCATGATGTTTATTGCCCACTCTGGGCTCGGCCTCTATTGAGAGAGGACCGGCACCTGATGTAAATATAAATGGTTGATTCTGGAAGAATCACAACAATCTGTACATTCTGGTGACCGTGCACTCATATTCAACTCAATTCCTTGCAATATGAATGAAATTAATTTGACCTGAATCTTACACACTGCACCTTTAAAGCACTGGTAAAAAAAATTAAAATAAATCAATATTCATCTCAAAGACAGTTTCTGTCATATTGGGGAGCTTGGAAATGTTTTTGCTTTGACTATCTATTCAAGACCGTAAGAATGATTGACAGCTGAGACTGACTGATGTATCTCTGGGCCTTTGCCTCCATGGATCAGCGTCACTGTCACAGCCACACAGAGCCCGGGTCTCATCGTTTATGGCCAAATCCACACACATGCATGATGTGGCTGGGATGAGTGGGGGCGCATGTTTGGAGGAAACTGCACTATCGTCCCATCGCACCCGATTAAGTGAAGCACAGGCGCGATGTTATCTGCTGCAGACGCACTATGGGCAGTGGTTTCTGGGCCATGCTCTCGTGTTAGCGTTATAAAACATGTTCCGGTCAGACGTTCCGCAGAAACGTGGAAGACTCACAGCTCTCTCCCTTCATCACAGGTGCAGAGGTGGCGGCTTTGTGGCTTTTCTCATAGTCGAAAGAGTCCAGATAGTCGGACGTTTGGTACGGACCTGAGTCAGTGGGGTATTCATACTCGTCTGGATCCTTCACCGCTATCGCCTGATCCTCCTCCTCCTCCTCCTCCTCCTCCTCCTCCTCTTCCGCCTCCTCATCATCCACCACCTCGTCGTCGTCATCCTCCTCCTCTTCCTCCTCCTCCTCCACCACTTCGTCATCCTCCTCCTCCTCGATATCGGCCTCATCCACGTCCGTGTCAGGGGAGGGGCTTGGGGAAGGGGGCGTGACTTTGGTGCTGCGGAGAGACGTTTACAGTCGATTACTCGTGACGTCAACAAACACACACACACACACACACACACACACACACACACACACACACAAACAGCCTTTGATTCTCTTTCCTATGTCTGTGTCTCACATAGAGGTCAGTCTGCCACTGGTCAGGGAGGTGAATGTCTGAGGACCGGCGGAGACCTCCCTCTCCTCGGCGTCTCCTTTGCCACCGGTGCTCCCTCGGACGGGGCAACACACGTACTCGACGCCGCGGAAACGGTCGCCACATGGCAGCAGCATCCCATAACTGTGGAGCTCCAGATTGTCTGCAGCGCATTCCTGAGAGAGACAGAGGTGATCAGACACACAGTCAAACACACATTGAATCATGTGAGGAGAGGTTGAAATCAAGTGGAACTTCTATCTACCTCCCTTCCTTCCTTCCTTCCTACTTACCTAAATACTTACCTAGCGACCTACCTTCCTGTCCTCCGCTTCCTACCTACCTACAAACTTACCTATCTACCTACCCACCTACCTTCCTTCACTCCTTCCTTCGTACCTACCAGCTTATCTACCTACCAACCTGCCTATATATTAACCGTCCTACCTTCCTGCCTACCCTCCAACCAAGCAACCTTTCTTCTTACTTAATTAAAGAACCCACCTACCTAACTACCTTCCCACTTTTCTATATACTTAACCACCTACCTCCCACCTTTCTGTCTCCCAACAGACACACACACACACACACGAACATTTTAAACACATCTACGATACAACTGACGTGTCAAAGGTTCCATTATCTTGATGACTAATAGTTGCTCATACAATTTCCTGTGTCCAATGTTAACCCAGTCACCCCCGACCCATTTAAACAGCCGGCACAGGCCTGTGGTACAAATGGTGTGTGTGTGTGTGCGTGTGTGCGTGTGTGAGTGTGTGTGTGTGTGTGAGAGTGTGTGAGAGAGAGAGGCTGAAGAATTTGTGGAACTTTCCTGGTTCCCACTCAGAAACGGTCACCGGTGGTAAAGGGGATTCCCACCTTTGATTAGAGGGCGTTAACTTTTCAAATTATGTGTAAATGTCACGACATGGAGACGTATCCAACGGTCGACCTTCGGCGGTTATGACCGGTGCTAAGCATGGATGACAGCACACATGAATGTGTTTCATTGATGAACAGTTGTATAATTCACTCTTCAGCTCAACACACGACATTTCTTTGACGTTTGACGCCAAAAAGAATATAACAAGGCAAATAACCTGAAAATAAGGAAAGGTCAATGTACTTTTCCTTCAATGTGACTAAAAGCCACTGTGTTCTGGCTTGTCTCACCTCTTTAGCAATGTTGTGCCAGTAAATGTAGCTCTCACACGCATCCATGGGCTCCTGGTGGAGGAATCGGCAGAGGTCGGGCACCAGCAGAGGCTCGCTCACGTACTCGCCCTCTGCGGGGGAGGGACGACAGGATGAGGTCAGTGAAAGGCGCCTTCGCGTCACACAGTGTCGGTGCTCTCCGAGTCAAACTGGACCACCAGGACCTTGTGGATTTGATATGTTTTATAAAAGTCTAAATGAGCAGCAGCAGCTGCGCGAGTGTGATGGTGTTTAGCGTTTAAAAAAAAAAAAAAAAAAGCTGGGATGATGAGCTCTTCTGGAGATCATCGGCGTGCTCAGTGAGAGAGAACCGCAGCACGGCAGTGAGTCATGGACATTAAGTCAAATGTGTTTGGATTCAAATGTGTATAAAACATTTAGAGCAAAGATCGTTAACGTGAACGACTTGTTTTGTGCCACAGAGAAATAAACCACAGCTTTTATGGCAGGTGTTTATGACCTGTTTGAAATGCTGTTACTCATCCGACATCATTATTGTGATTATTATTATTACCCTCCAGTTCTTATTTAAAGGCCTGTTTTCACCTTTACGGCAGATACACACTTTTCTTACAGCAGCACAATCAAAAGTGCCCCATGACTCCAGAGTGAGTCACTGTGCATCACTCATGATTTCATTCACTCATGGCTGATGAGCACCCCTAGTGGCTACTAGCTGTCATGGCACCTCTGCAACACTGTGGGGCTGAACACGATGCTTTTGTGTATGAACTGTGAATAGTGTTCAACTGAAAGAAAACCTCTATGTACTTGCAATTTCTCCTAAAGTAAGTGAAGTGTGAATTATTGAGATGAAGTCAAAGCAGATCATCAAAGTTGAAGATGTTGATTATAACAAATGTAGTTTTGTCAAAGTGACTCTGTCCATGCTCATTCATGTTGCTGGGGCCTGTTTTGTCTGGTGGCACTGCTTTGTCTCTAATCTTGCGTTAAGAGCTTAAAGGTTCAGTACGTAAATGAGGGGAAACCATTAAGTCAAGATAAGAGCTATTCTACAGTAGTTGTATTTCTGCTTTCAACCTGTTTTGTTAAAAATATACTTTGAGAGTTGTCACCAAAATCAGAGGAGACATTTCTTGCTCGCTTCCTCCTCTTTTCTGCAACTTAACCACATCCCTCCTTTAGCAAGGAACACGGGATGGGTGTTTTCTGTCAAAGTCCAAGCCCCCACCCCTCACCCATTGAGGTTCATTTATTCATTTGTTTGCTCGTTTGTCTCCAAACCTGCCCGAGTCTCATGCGATGTGGCCACCGTCCCTTGTTGTGCTGTGTCATGTGTTCTAGTCCCCACCTCTTGGCAGTGAGGTGTGTTGTTCTTACCCAGGCAGCGGTAGGGCAGCACGGTGAACGGATGGGTCTGGCAGTGTCCCCAGCCTTTCTTACACCAGGGCTGGATGGTGACGCGTCTTTTCGACTCCTCTATGTGAGAGATCTGAAGTGCTGGGTAGACCTGGACGTGCGGGCACATGCAGAGACGGACAGAGACACAGAACAGGTGGGTGGACGGACGGAGCGGAGAGGGGGGCGGAGACGAGAGGAGCGAGGAGGTGGAGGGGGGAAGAAATGGTTTGAGAGGAGGTCGGAGGGGGACGTAAATGAGGCGGGATGGGGGGAAATAAAAGGACGGGTCCAGAGTCAGTAAGGGGGAAGACAACAAAGGGGGGAGGGTCATGCAATATATTCTCTGACTGTTGCTGAGAAGCTGTGTGAGGCCTGATTCTGTTGTCATGGACGACAAAGCGTCAGACTTCAGCAAACACCACCGAACGGATGAATTTACCCACGATCCTTATCTTCCTTTAGCCAGATTAGTAAAAAAAAAAAAAAAAAGGCAGCACACTCTATTCAAAATTCTTCATGTTTTAATTACACTTTTCATGTCCTGGCAGAATACTGGGGGTGTGTGCTGGTTTTATAATGATTTATGAGTCATTTTTAATTAATCTAAAATCTGGCATTAACTGCCAAACTTGCTGAACTTGTTTCAGCCGTAATTATCTGTCGCTTCCACACTTCCCACAGAAGAAACTGGTCACGGCGAGAAGTGGGGCTGAAAGAGGGACAGCTCTCCTGCGCGTGAGTTCACAACTCATATTGACTCCACTCATCTCAGGTGAATTATAATAATTTGCATAGTATTGCTTTATCAACGCCAATAATTAGAGCCAGTTTAAAAGCACGAGAGCTCATGCATGCGTCTAGAATTTCTTCATTTCCAATGATCAAGGCAAAGCGCATAATGTGCCATCTAGTCTATTCAGGATCATGTTATGTGCGCTCTGGCTACCAGGGGGCGCTTGGTTGCCTTTTACAGCTGCGCTAGGAATGTGTATCTCTGAGGGCGGAGCCTGTGGACAGTATGAGTACCTCTAATTACCTTACTGCAGGGGAGTACACATATCGGGTAACGAGAGGAGGATAAGTGGATGGTGGCGACGTTGAAATATGGCCATATTTCAACAGGCCACTATCTCTCTACTATATATGGTTAAATATATAGATTGAATAGGGCAGGAGTTAGACAAACCAAATTGGAGAAAAATAATGTGAAACTTCACATCATTTGGATTGGCTCTTTCTTTAGCCATTAAGATTCTCGGTGCGACGATGCAGCAGTTGAAACGTATTGATCCAGACCGGTGTTCACTACAGCCTTGTTCGTTTAGGGTCCTACCTCCTGACAGTAGGACAGGATTCGACTGGGCTCCTTGAAGCAGCCCTGTTGGCCCTGAGGGTCCGGCTCCCACTGGCCGGTCTGTAGGTTCATGTGCAGGAGCTGACGGCCGCAGAACATGGCGATCTGCGGTTCCACCACCTGGCTGCCCGGCCCGTTCACCTCGGTCATGGCCAGAGCCTGCAGGGGGAGAGAGAGAGGGGGAGAGAGAGAGAGAGAGAGAGAGAGAGGTGAAGGGAGGTCGATACAAACACAGTGGCAGATGATATTGTGTTTGAAGCCGCTCCAGGATGCGCAGACCACAGATAATTCCTAAATGCTCTCCAGCACTATCCAACATTAGGCTGAGAGTGTAGGACATGTAGGAGCGAGAGTGAGTGGAGGATCGAAGCGGAGGAGCGAGGAGGCTAATGCACCAGAGAATCTGATGCTCGCTTCAAGAGAATATTGGTAAACCTGGAAATCCATAGATTACTCCTGACTTGCCCTCAATGGAATGAGAAATAGAGCCGATAAGGAAGCCTCACACAACACAGGTATAAATGGCATTAAAGGTCCATATATATATATATATATATATATATATATGTATATATATATACTGTATATTCATCCTCTCTCTCTGGAGACAGTTTCTAATGATAACTGAAGGGTGCCATAGGTACTTCATGCTTGGAAAGGAAGGGGTAGGCTGGGCAATAGCCAGCTCTGACAGTCAACTCCACCACCAGATGTCACCAAACCCCACACACTACAAGGAAAAATACTACGCACGGGCCGGGACAAGACTTGTGCCTCCTGGTCGCCCTCCTCCTGCGCCCTTCTTGGATGTTGTTATTGATCATGGGATATGTTGCCTCTGCCTCCGGAGGGCCCCGGGGAGCCCACGCGGAGGAACAAACAACATCCAGGGCTGGGAGTCAGGTGTTAATACAAGCTCATTGACCGACAGGCCACTTCACTACATTAACACACGGCACCGAGACACAGGGGGATGAGGTGGGTGGAGAGGGAGGAGCTTCATAAAGGGCACGAACAAGGACTTCATCTACCTTCGCCGAGCAAACAGATTCGTCTTCTCTTTTCAGAGCACTTGACAGCAGAGAGAGCAGAGAGCATATCGTGTTCCACTGGATGTCTGACTCATCTCTGGTGCAGAGACAAAAGAGCGGGAGCTCATTTTCCAAAGACCATCACACGGCAGGGGCATGGTCCTGACCGTAATATGCATGGCAGGGAGCATATACCATGATGTTTACATGTCCAACCCCCGAAACTCTTCAAAAAGGCATGGCGCACCCCACCCCCCACACCCCCACCCCCACCCCGAGCCCATGTATATCCCTCATCTCCTTTCATGTGCGCTGACAGACTGACAGATAGAGGCGCTGACGACAGATGAGATGAGCGACGCTGAGCCAATTAGAAGGAAAGTGCCCAAAGGGAAGAAACTGTGGGGAGAAGAAATGCGGTTCAAGTGACGCCTGATCAAAGGGAAAGCCCTTTTCTGGCCCGAGTGTTTGAAGTCTTAATTAAAATTCATACAGAATCATATAAATATATAAAACCCTTTGAGTAAATGTACAATAAATATAATAAGCCCCCGGCAGTCTATGCATCCTAATTATGCTAAGAGGAGTTTGTGTTTTGCATGTCTTAGCAGATTTTGTACAAATTATGGCTCCGCTTCTTCGTGACTGCTGACCGCTTCCAAAAGCAGAATTTAGATTTATGAATGGATTTATGGGCATCTGCTTCTCTCTGTTCAATTTAATATTGTTTGAATGTTAATCATCAGAAAGTCTTAAAGTAGCTCCAGACTGATAATTCATCACTCTCAGATTCACGCCCTTGAAATATGATGTTCGCTTTATTCCACTAAGTGGAGGATGAAGGCTCGAGTTTTAATTACTCCCTCTTCTTCGAGCGTAATTTATGTTTTTAAATACTAACATTCCTTTTCCTTGCTGTGAATATTCTTGCTTGTTTTTCTTCTGGGGTTTGTGACAAACTCTGACGCTCCATGTCAGCTCTCAGCACCTCGTCACCGCTCCAAAAATGGGCCTGTCGGAGGCTCCAGTCTGGCCCCAAAACATTTTCAAGTAAAAAGTAGCAGCGGGGAAACTATTCATGGAGGAGGTTGTTTAGAATGTTTTGCAAAGAAGAATCAGAATGAACTTTTTGCGCAAAAACAAAGGGACAGAGACTTTGTGTGGCCCCTGAGCTAAAAGTAGTCCGACACCCCTGCCCTCAACCTGACGACCATAATCCTTTCATTCGAACAGTTTTGCTGCATCAGCACCAGCTTGAATGGATTGGAACACAACACCTGACCTAATGATCGAGTGTCCTCCTCACGGTCTTGTACTGCTGCAAATCCCTGTGCCACCATGCACGTTGGCCATTAGCGTGTCAACGAGAAAACATTATTTGTCGCAAAACATATGTTGGGACAGTGTTCCACCTTTCCATTGCATAGTTTGAATCAAGGTCTGTCGCCTAAAACACAGCAAGGTGAGGGAGCCTCTCCCGATTCAAGGTGAGGGGGAGGTTATGAGTCAGGTTACCACGGTTACGCTGTCACTGAGTCAACACCGAATGCCACTGATGTTGCATCCATGGCATCAGACATGACGCATCGGTGACACACCACAATGCAGACATGGTTATTGACGGATCTGACTTATAGCAGCTTATTGGTCGAGTCTATTCTTTAATTAGCGCCGGGGGGGGGGGGGGGGGGGGGGGGGGGGGGCACTGCTGAACAAGCTGCTGAGCGAATGTCTAAATAGACATATCTGTTTGACTCGGGGAAGGTCGGAGCCACGGAGGAGCGAGAGGAAAAATAAATAATTAAAAAAAATAAAAAAAAACACTTCCGGATATTTGAGAAGATAACCTGGCAGCTCCCCCTGGTTCGGCTCTCTCTCTCTCTCTCTCTCTCTCTCTCTCTCTCTCTCTCTCCACTTCTGTACTCGCAGAAAATCAATAGTGAGCGACTGCAACTGTATCGCCACGTTCAACCCCCCCGCGCCCCCCCCGCCCCCACCTCCCCACTCCTTCCCTTCAATCAATAGCAGTCCATCAGGAGCCTGGAGCCCTGACCTCCAGCACAGCATGGCCACACACCCAATCTCCAGGCTGATCTGGAAAGAGATTAGATCTCCCTGTCCTGATAAACACTAATGGGAAGGAGGGTTTCAAGGAGCACGCTCGGGTGGCTCTGTTCCTCCGTGGCCGCACGAGCCACCTGCTTGGTTTTGACCCAGTTTGAAGAGTCGTCACTCCTTCGCCACACACTGGTTTCCACCGCAGACAGACAGCCACATCATCACGTTGTCATCAGTCAGGGGCAGACATCACATGTACCGAGTACAGCCGCTGTATGAAAGCCACACCGTACCTTTGATATGTATAGTCCTGTCTGTGTCTTTGTGCTTTTTTTTTTTTTATTCTCACCTGAAAATGTCAAGGATCCTGCCTAGAAACATTTCAGTTCAGTATTGTTACGTAGACAATCATAGGTTCAATCATATCGTGGACTTTTTTTTTTTGAACTTTCCAAAAAATAAACCCTGACTTTCTTATCTTCATGCAAATCAGAGGATTGTGGGAAACATCGGGCATGACTGTGCTTGAAGCCCGAGCATGAGCGGGAATCTGATTTCATTCCAGTGAATGTGGTATTTCCTGTTCGGAGAGAGCGCGACGCTTTCATCTGCTCCGCTTATGAAAGTCACATTATATCAGGACTTTTAAAGGTTTATTCCGCTTATCTCGTCTGATTTGATCGTGTGTATGATCGGATGGATGGTTGGATTCACAGAACTGGATGACGTATGATCGATACCTTACATTTTCATGTGTGCGACAGCCAAATAATAAAGGACAGGTTAGTAGGTGACCCAACAACAGTCTGCATTGTGTGTGTGTATATATATATATATATATATATATATATATAAGTAATTGGAGCTGAGGGTGTGTGGCAACAGATGAGAATGAACAACAATAGGTGACTGTAAATATAAAAAAACCTCAATATGTCAGCGAGCACTTTCATGTCCTATGCTCTGGGTCACTGGAGCAAACATGTTTTCTATATCAGTCAATAATCAGGGCACCGAATCAAACATAACGCTCTCTCATTTCAGAGGCTGCATTTGAAGACTGATGGTGTCACAGCGGCACAACTAGGCCGTCCCATTTCCGAGGCTCCCTCAAACGCGGCTGCGTTTTTTTCCATCTCCCACCGATCGGGCGGATCCTGCTCGGCCAACCCGCTCCGGCCTGCTGCTGCTGCTGCTGCTGCTGCTGCTGCTGCTGCTGCTTCGTGTGTGTGGCTGAACTGCAGTAAGTGCACGGGCTCAAAATAGCTGGATGGAGGAGTGAGAGCAGGACAAGCTGCTGACGCAAATACAGGAGCCAACCGTCCCATTTCAGCGTGGCCTTCGCCGGCTGCTTCGTCCTGCGAAGGTCCCTGAAGTGGGACACGGCCAGTGCAGGATGCATGGCTCTCTGAAGGGCGACGTCGGCCCCAAACCTTTACAGTCTCCTCCTCCAGTTGCCTCGTCAGGTTGACTTTCACACATGTTCAGTGTTTAAGTGTATCACTGCAAACCTGTTACGCTGATGGTTTCCCCCGTCAGCCACATGTAGCTGTATTATTCTGTGCTAATTAGTAAATGTTTGCATGTCAGCACACTAGGAGATGGCTCTAAGCCACAGAGCGGCTCCGCTAGCACGGCATCTTTTTTCAGAGGGAACAGTCCTTGATTTATTCCCGTTGCCATGGCATTATTTCTATGTGCTTTGGTAGTATTGTAGCGGTTTGATGTCTCGGTGCGCTGCACTGTTTGTGGAATGATAAAAGTAGTCATTGGTATCCGAGGAGATTTCTTAGTTTAGGTGTTTACACATTTTAATTTTCTCGCCATGGACCAGAGGCGCCACGTTCCCGTAGGTGTGTGCAGAGA
>JAFBJT010002981.1:24272-57579 GCA_016785325.1 Chascanopsetta lugubris | reverse complement strand
AGGCATAGCGATTTCACGCTACAACCGTCACCGTGCTACCCCTTCCCAGAAATGGCGAAAAGAAAGGCAGAAAACAGGAGCTTTCTGGACAAGTGGGAGGTACAATATCTGTACATATGTAAAAGACAGACCTGTTTGTCTTGTTTGTGGAGTCAGCGTGGCAAATAGAAAAGAGGCATACGATTTTTATTTAAAATGTAATCAATAAATTATTGCCATTGATGTGTTTTTTTTATTTGAATTTTGATTTTGCATGTCTCCTCTATTAAGTTATATATTGTATAGTAATAAGCGTGGCTTGGTTCATATTCAATGTTAAAGCAAAATTTGTTTGGGTTCATATTAAAAGGTTCATTTGTTCAATGATGGCCCGCGACTTTGTTCAGGTTTTAAATTTTGGCCCACTGTGTATTTGAGTTTGACACCCCTGGGATAGAAGAACATGTTGCACCCCCGTCCCCCAGGCTGTAAACCTGGGGGAAACAGACATCCGTCATAGTTTACAGAATGACATACAAGTACACAGAATAGAGGGAGTCAGATGATTTTAAGGAGTAGTTGTTTATTACAGTTGATAAAGAAACTACCCAGTTCAGACATGAAGCATTGACAGTATGAGCTACTTTGTTCCTCTGGAAGTGTAACGCATGTTGGTGGGAGGTGAGAAGAGCAAACGGGGAGTAGAGGAAATAGAAAAGGCACTCTTAACTTACGGTAGCAAACAGGATGCCCTCGAGTGGTAAAAAGGGAACAAGAACACACCTCTATCCAACGCATGAGGATGGCCATGTAAACAAGGCTGGTTTCTCTGTAATACACCAGCCAAATGTTGCCATTTTATTCATGGGGATAGACGAGAGCTAAATAAAAAATTGCACCAGACATTCAGGGGGGATTTTCAACTAACCCTCCTAAAAATATATTTGTAGGCTAAAAATAAAATAAAAACGGTTGTCAATAGTCATCAATGGTAGCCAGTGACACATTTTCTCTTGAAGCTGACCAAAGCTTTTCTGTAGTACACTTTGGAGCCTCAAGCACTGAAAAAAATAAAAAAATAAAATCAAGTCTGAAGGAATTCAAGATTCAATGTGTTTAAAGCTGCCTTCTGAAAGCTCGACTTCTCTGTATCCACGTCAAGCTCCAGAGAACAAATAAATAGAGTTTGATTCCTAGCCAGGTGTGGCACAAAATACCCCCTTTAAGGATAGAGATGGAATCCAGGTTTCTCTGTAGCTACACCTGCCATCTGTATAGATAAAGGGGAATAAATGGCCGTGGAACATTTTTAAAAGGGTTCATTTAAAAGTGAAATTCAATTAATGAACAATCCCAATTTCCATCGTCAAGTATAGCAAATACCTCTGCAGACCAGAGCAGTGGCATAGCAGCTTCTGACTTTTCTGTAGGACGTCAGAAAACGGCAAAGGTCTGTGGAGGCATCTGAGGTTTTAGGCTCATCTGAGAGCTTGAATAATTACAATTTGGCGCGCCCCTTACTTAGCATGCAATGCATAGCATTCGTTAGTGAAAATAGCAATAACCCTTTAATTTTAATTGTGCCATTCTAGCATCCTCCACAGAGACGAGGGAATAAAGCCAACAAAAAAGGAGAGGATAAAAACACTGGGTCAGGACATTGCTGTAGCAGACTGATTAAAGGAGGAATGTTAAAAGCGAAGCTCAACTTGTTTGGAAGGTGCGGGATGACCACACTTTCAACTCTCAAATGATGCTTCTAAAATGGACTTCAATCTTTTGACACACAAACCTCTAATGTCATAGCACCAGTAAATAAAGTGTGGGGTCACATATTACCAAATATGTGACCACCTGCCACTGATTAAAAGGCTGACATTACCAGGGAGTGTGGAATGCCAAAGAGAGGGACAAAACACAGCTATTGCAGCTCAATCACAACAGAAAAGCAGGAGAGCCTGAAGACGCGGGGGAACATTGAGCGCTATGGTGCATGGGTTCATCACACCCATCCATATCATCCTTATTTCTAATGTATTACTCCTAGGACCCAGCATGATATTGCAACCAGCAGCAAAAAAAAATAACAGTAATGAGAGAAGGAGGTGGAGTGGAGTGAAGTGAGAGGAAGGAGTCGTGTGTTAAATGATAGCAGTATTATGAGGGATAAGTGCATTTCACCCCCGGAACCTTGGAGGCTTCTCTGTAGTATACACCAACAAGCCTGGGGGGAAAAGCTTAACAGGTTTAGTGTTTGAGTTTTTTGGGCACCTCCCATGGGAAGGAGTCTCGGCCAAAGTGGCCATACGCTGCGGTCCTCTGATACAAGGGCTTCTTCAGATCCAGCTCCCTGGAATACATAATCAATACATTTAGCAGCAGTCATACAGAGCCGCCTCAGATGCACATGTTCAGACTCACACAGGCACAATGCTTACATTAGCTAGAGGGTGTTGACACACGCATAAAATAAATAAATAAATAAATATAAGACTTGCTACACCCGCTGTTAAGGTTGGAAATATGTCAAGCTTCAACACTTACCCAGCCAACCAAACTGCTCAGTGTAGCTCGCAGATGGAATCCAAACTTAATTTGCAGAGAGAATGCTAACTAACTAAATAGTTAAAATGCCTCAGTAAGTCAAAAAAAATTTTTTTCACGCCAATGCAATGTAGTGAAGTAAGGAGGACGGTGGCGATTTAAAGGCTTTCAGTCGCCGGTCAAAGTGCCATTAAACGAAAACGACATTAGTCATGAGACTATCATAAGTTAATTATTTACAAAAGTAAACCAGACCCTAACTACATATAAAGAAACCGAAATTAAAGCACAAAGCAAGCCAGGTGCTGCCGTTTCACAGGGTAGCAGGTGGCTTCTGAGGGCATACATTACCTGACGATGACTCCAGGACGGAGATCAAAGTTCTTCTTCACAATGTCAAGCAGCTCCCTCTCACTCTTGTTAGATGTCCCGTAGTGGAAGATTGAAATGGAAAGGGGGTGGGCGACTCCAATGGCATAGGAAACCTAATACAGCACACATATATGAATTATACATCACACACAAACTGAAAACAAATATTTGAACAGGAACATCAGACAACGTGGGCCTGTGAAATTAACTCACTTGGACCAGAACCCTCTTGCAGAGCTCAGCCTTCACCAAGGACTTGGCCACCCAGCGTGCGGCATACGCAGCCGAGCGGTCAACTTTGGTGTAGTCCTTCCCTGAGAAGGCGCCGCCGCCATGGGCTCCCCAGCCACCATAAGTGTCAACAATGATTTTACGTCCAGTGAGACCAGCATCGCCCTGAAGCAAAGGAAGAAAAGTTAAACAAGTAACTCACCAGAATAGAAACATTATCTAAAAAAAACTACGCCCTCTGGTGTTTACCTGTGGGCCTCCAATAACAAATCGTCCACTGGGCTGCAGATGATAGATGGTGTCGTCGTCCAGGTAGATGCAGGGCACAACAGTTTTGATGACCTTCTCCTTCAGGGCATCTCTCATCTCCTCCAGGCAGATGTCCTCATCATGCTGAACAGAGACAACTATGGTGTGCACGCGCACTGGGAGCATGGCACCACGGTCTTGGCGGTATTGCACAGTGACCTGCAAAGGCGGTTAAAATAAATGAGTAAACGGTCACCGAAAAAAGACCGTTCATAACGGTGAATAAAAGCAGGCGAGAAGTCCCCACCTGGGTCTTGGAGTCTGGCCGGAGCCATGGGAGAGTGCCATCGCGGCGCAGTTCGGCCATCTTGGCGTTCAGCTTGTGAGCGAGGACGATAGTGAGAGGCATACACTCCTCGGTCTCATTGGTGGCATATCCAAACATCAAGCCCTGCAGATTAAGCCCAAAGCGACAAGTTTAACCCATGAGACATTTAAACCTCAGAACATAAATGGCTGGACTAAATATTGATGCCCACTACCGACCTGGTCTCCGGCTCCAATGTCCTCCTCATTGCGGTCGACGTGGACACCCTGAGCGATGTCAGGAGACTGCTGCTCCAGAGCCACGAGAACATTGCAGGTCCTGTAGTCAAAGCCTTTGATTTGGAAAGCAGCAGATTAAGACCACAATCATGAAATCTGGCAACAAAATAAACCTATAAGAAAAAAAAATGTTTTAAAGAGGCACAACATACCTTTGGAGGAGTCGTCATATCCAATTTGGCGGATGGTGTCACGGACAACCTTCTGGTAGTCTACAGTAGCACGTGATGTCACCTCACCCGCCAACAGGATCATCCCAGTCTTGGCAACAGTCTCTGCAAGAAGAGCGCAATGTGAGGACGGTGACAAATTTGATCTCAACTGGCACTCGTGCAACATTAAGAATCACACTTACCACAAGCAACTTTGGCATCAGGGTCCTGTTTGAGGTGGGCATCGAGAACAGCATCACTGATCTGATCACAGATCTTGTCTAGATTAAGAAAAAAACAACAACAGAGACAGGCGTTATAACATTACAGAGCGAAGGGAGCGGTACACAAGATGGGCGTTACATGTGAGCACGGCTGGCCCGGTTCGTGTTCCGTGGGAGTGGCCCAACCACCCCCCACAGCCCCCCAGGGTCGCCATTTCATTATATGCACGTGGGTAGAGGCGCAAGAGAGCGCGCGCAACGAACCGGGAAACAGACCGGAAATGAACCCCTCTCCACCATACTGTATGTACCGCATATAGAAATGTTACATCATATAGGCACCGTGTTCAATGTTACAGGTAACGCTGACAGAATGCTCAATTAACTGTATCACTGGGATATAACGTGCAGCGCATTCAAACAAATTAGGAATACCAAATATTTATGTATGTTTAAATATTGATTTACCACGGGTATACCCAACACGCGGTAGCATCGTTGGAGATTAGCTAGCCAGTTAGCACCTAGCGCGTGCTCTTTATACCGGCCCATGTGCAACGTAAAGAAAAAAGGTCATTGTGGTCAAATATGAATAATGTCCCCACCACGTAAACACACAGGATTCATACAATAACAATGGCGCTTACGAGGGCGTAAATGCCGCGCATTTCACCCGGACTGAATGATGCAAGGCCGGCGACTTACCGGGATGTCCTTCCCCGACAGACTCTGAGGTGAACAAGAAGCAGTCCTCGTCAATGAGGGAGTTATGGAAACCGTTCATCTGTCCATTCATCGTGGTTGACGGCAGCGAGACGTAAAGCAGTCTTACGATAGTGATGCGACACTAGAATAGTGCTGTTTCAAGGTGTAACCGTGAAAAGCCTCCTTGTGCTTTCTTTCGCCTTTAAGACGCCGTGGACTCCCAGAGTGCTAGACCAGATGCCTGTGCCTCATGGCGCAGAGCTCCCCTATTTATCCCAGGAAATCAGACTCCAGTGACGTCACGACGAGGCGGCGCATACCATCCACACCATGCATGGAAGGGGTGGTCTACAGATATGGGATGGGCCACGATGCTTAAAGGTTTTTGGTTTTTGTTTGTTTGTAAAAAAAGAAATGAAATAAAATAGACGACATTAAAACGAGCCCCGAAATGACACTGAAATATAGTTTAAGGATAATAACGTGTTGGAGAGATAAGCACGTTTTTTGATTTGTGCCTCATATGCTTTATCTATAGGCTGAATATAAACACATTTGAGAGAATATTGGTAATATTGGTATTGGTGTACTATGGTAGCCCTCAGTTGTCATTAAAGCTCAAAAGAAGTTAGTATGTCCTCTCTGGGATATAGTAAAAACATGGCGGCCCCATATAGGGTGGACCCGCTCCTGGTGTAAATATATCATTTTTAGGTTATGTCAAAAGCAAGTTATACATTGGGGTGATTATACATTTGTACAATTATTTTATTATTTTATTATATTTCTATAGATAGAAGTGACAAAAAAATGACAGAAATCCTACACACTGCACCTTTAAAGACATACGTTTCTTATGACTATATAGCACAATTCTCTTGCATCATTGCATTAGGTGAAGGAATGGCGCACAACAGGATTTCGTGAAATGAGGTGGTCAAGACGCATGTTGCAGATAAAAAAACCCTCACTTCCCTCTTCAAAGCATGGAGGAGCACCTTTGCAGGTTTTGGCACCTCAGGCTCGAATCCGTACAAAAGGCCACATATTTGCTTTAGGACATTGAAGACGGGTCGTACAAGGCTCAGATCTATTGCGTTGGAGCTACTCGAAGGAATGCTGTGCTACTTGAAGAGGTCTACATTTTAACGGCGATCTGCTGAGTGTTCCTCGCCTCTTACGCAAGACTGGCCAGGATTGCCATGTGCTTTCCTCCGTGATCCTTCCAAAGATCGGTGTTTTTTAGACTATAAAGATCGATGAACACGAGGTGCAGTGCTGATGTAATATTTTTGGGGCAGGCTGCTCGACGGGTGTGTTACAACACCATCAAAGTACTTTTGCTGATTTGACAATTCGACAGCTCAGTCTTTATCCTGTATCAAAGGAACTGTACCTCACTGTGCCGGGGGAAGTCAGTGTGTCAGTGTTTGAGGGTGAGGTGATTGGTCATAAATCAATAAAGGTGTTTGGACCTTGTGCCGTGTTGAGTGTTCTCACCTGATGCCCAGGCTTTGAACTCTGCCACAATTACATCATTCACTCGAATGTAATATAAGTACCTCGTGTTTGATTTTGAACTTTGCTACCTGTGCGTCATTCCCCCCACTATAACCCATCGTCCTGCAGCTTTGATTTTGGTTTTGGTTTTTCATAGCTTTGAAATTCACTCAATGACTCATAGAAGTTGCCCCGAAAGCATGATTAAAGTTTGTTATGAGCCACGACACGGGTCTCACTAATGTGATCGGCCGCATTCATTTGGCCTATCACACCGAACATCGGAACATGCGCACCTCTGGTGGAACCACCAGATGAACCTGGGGATGCATTTGCAGCAAAGTGGAGGACACGAGGAGCTTCTGTCTCAACTTAATTTGATTTCACCTTCGTTCAAAAATCTCCCATCTCCCTCCTGTGCTTCAGGCCCTGTTGCGTAATATAATCAAAATTTTCGATAGTGGACATGTTGTACCTTTGTGTTTAAAGAAAGTGGGTATAAGAGCTGGTTTGCCAGGGTTTTAGCGCCATGTTATATAATTGCTTTCTGTTTTTCAAAAATGGGCGGATCGTTCACATGCCTCAAAGGAGTGATGGTGAGACATGTCAGGATTAATGGACTTCATCCCACGTCGGCACAGCCCACATTTGCACAATCTGTCTCCCAGTAAAAGAGCTGGTTATCGTACCGACACTCGCTTCTTGTTTCGGTCATGTGCCCGTGGGTGACGCAGGCCTTTGCCTAAGTTGCAGCTCTTTTACGTGTTTCAATAAAGTAATTCCTTTTAATATCATTCAATATTTGTGCCAGTAAACACTTCCATCAAAGTGAGACGGATAATGAACCCTACAGGGCAGAGGTGTCAAATGGCAAAACCGGTCCACCACATGAACTGCAGTTTTTCCATAAAAGTAAAGATAGGAGCGAGGAAACTGCTCAGGTTGGAGGTTGTTCATAATGTTTTGTGAAAAAAAAAAAATAGACAGTTTTCGTTGTCATTTGGAGTTGTTGTTGTTGTTTACAGGTTATTATGCTGTGATTTCACATGGTCTGGTCCACTTGAGGTCACATAGGGGCGTATGAGGCCCCTGAACTAAAATTAGCTTGACATCCCGGCTACAGGGGCTTTCGAGAGATAAAAGAATAGAGTCGCCATAATCATCACACAAACAGTGACATCCTCGTCACACAAAAGGTCAAAAATGTGCCCTCATCGTACACACAAAAACAGTGTTATGCAGCTCCTGTTAATGAGACTTAAAATGTGACCTTTATCATTTTGACGGGGAGAAGTGGAAACAGGCAGTCACCATAGCAACCTCAATATCATCAGCTTTCATGATTATTATTTCAGTCATTTCCTGCAGCACCTGTGCCATTTCACAGAGCAACTCAATCCCTGGCCGGTGTTGCATCAGAATGGCACAGTCAGCATGAATCTGCGTGGTGGACACTTTCTTTTCAGGGGCTAAAGCATGATGCAAGATGCACCTGCTGTTGCCATCTACAGGATGTATTGTGTGTTTGTTTAGCTCGTGTTTTGACTACAGGTCGAAACCATGGGACTGAACCACACATCTGATCCAAAAACACCATCGGACCAATCTGATGCAAGTCAGCTACGATTAACGAAGGATGAGGTACAGGTCTCAATGGTGTCTTTCATTGTGATTGGCCGATGGAATAGCAATACAATTATTAATGGAGAGTTTGACTCCATCGAGGATCGTTATTTCACCCAAGGCCTTAAATTAAAGGTGCATTAAGCAACTTTGTTTTTCATTGAAAATGACACATTTCACTTTGTTGGAAAACAGTTGTTCATGGTGACGGTGTGTATTTCAGTGTCTGACACACACTCCATGTGGTGAAGTCTGAGGAGTATGAATAACCTCCATCAGCTAACAGCTCCACAGTTCCCCGCACTCTCTCTCTCTCACACACACACACACACACACACACACACAGTTTTTGCAAAGAAAGACAACAGACAAGAAAAGAGCAGCCAGGCCACAGTTTGAAGGGGAGTCTATTTCTTTCTTTGGACACTGTTGCACGACTTCCGAGGTTGAGGAACAAAGCACGCACCCGTTAAAAAGCCGTCACTGATCCAATGATTCCACAGCGATGAATCATCCTCAGGTGACAACGATCAAGACACCTCGCCTCTGGCTTGCGAGAACTTTTTTTCTGATTGGTTCACAGTTATATACGTACAAACAGCTGTAGACTAAACAATCTACACTTCAGACATTTAAAAGCAACATTTTTATCTGAACTCTTCCAAATACATCATGTAAATAATCATATATCATAGAATAATCATCCACAATCTGTTTTTTGTTTTTTTTACATTTCCATGGAAATAATGCTCCCTCACTGGCCAGCAGAATTCAGGCTCATTGAACAGATCAATAAGAAAATAAATACATAATTTAAGTAAAAATAAATTTGTGGCATAGATTGTCTCCTATATGTTTTCTACCATACTTCATGTGTTCATATGCGTTTTCCTCTACTCCTCTATAGCCACAGAATTACATGACAATAACATTCTGTATATAGAGATTTTCATAAACATTTCACAATAGATAATCACTGGTCAGGGCTGCAGTAACTCTTCATACTATTCTAAATGACCTAAAGATGGACACGATCGTACAATCTGCTTTATATTTCTCTCATTTCAAAATTAAGGAAACACATGAATGCACCATGAAATGACTCTTACAGCTTTGGATTTATGAAAGCGTAAAATGATCCTGCGCTTCCTTTTTACCTAACATTGACACGGCTGTTTTATACTGTCTTTAACTTGTTTCTCTAACAACTGTCACGGCCACGATTATAACAAAGAGTCAAAAACAGCACTTTACGGCACAAAAGTCACAGTACCGGAATGTACAGTATGTCCAGCAGCAAACCATGCAAACACACTCACACACACCTTCCACTGCACAGGCTACACACACACACAGACACACACCCGAAACACGAACACACTTTCATGAAAACACATACACACAAAACCTGATTACAGACACACACACACACATACTGAGGTCACAGCAACAACAGTGATCACTGTCCTATGCTAACAGCCCAAAGGTACAACGTATCTAACATGGTGTATAAGAGGTCACACGTGACACGGCAACACAACTATGATGTTGTTGTCTGCTAATCACCAGGGTCTGACAACAGAGAAGTAATGAACTGTAAAAAAAATAAAATAAAATTTAAAAAAAGGGAAATCGACTGGACAACGTCAGACATTTGAAATATCACACAAAGTACTGTGATATTTCCTGACAGTGGAGCATGTCAGCTTTGTATTATATATTCTTTGTATCATACGAGTGACAATACAACACAAAGTTCTGCTCTACATTGTAGAGTTCATGCTCACACTTGTCAGACACGTCCGGATGGAAAATCCGGTTTTATTTGAAAACATCAGGAACCAATGTGAAAGGTGGAATCAAAACAAATGCACGGTTTTGTGTTGGACCTGGTCTGAAAGAGTGAGATGAACCCCTTCGCTGCCTTAGAGGGAGAGCAGGACACCTGGGGTCAGACGTGGCCGGCCCAGCAGAGTGAACAGCCAATCATTTGTCAACAGATTGTGACGAGACAGCTCTGCTGCGTCAGCTGACAGTGAAGTCCCACCATCACACCACACTGCACTGATTTGCCGGTCCACTTAAAGGCCTTGAAGCCCACACTCACTCCCCACACTGACATGTGATTTGCTGCTGCTGCTGCAGCTGGAGGCCGAGCCCCCCCCCACCCCACCCCTCAAAATCCAGCCTCCGCCCACGTTGGCCCTCTTGTGTTTTTAAACAGCCCGGGGGTGGGGGGGTGGGGGTGGGAGGGGAGGGGGGTGTGTGCAGCATCCCTGAATCATTTGGAATGCTCCCCCCCTGCATGTTACATCATATGGAATTTCCAAAATAGTGGATAATAGCATGGGCTTGTTCTGCAGATTTACAGAGGCTGAGAATCTAATGTTGAGTGTTAACAATAAATAAATTATATTCCTTTGGGTTTGAGCCGATTTGACTCAAGATTTTTGTTCCACCACTAAAGTATGTGAGCGATTTGAGAGTTTTCTGTGTCTGCTGACATCACTGAATTCACACGGTTCCTCATATGTCGCATGAACATAAACTCCTTGAGTGTTTCCGAATCAATACAAGCTCCCTGTACTGTCCACACCTGAGAACGGACAAAGATACATGAAACACAGAACAGAGTAAAAGGTAAAAAATAAAATAATATAAAAATTACATATATTTACATACAGCATGTGCACAGTATAATAAAACAACTCAAGGCAAAGTGAGTCATCTGGACGACACAGAGGACTGTTCCTGAAAAGGATGGACTCACAAACGGTACATTTCCCTGGTAGGAAACATACAGTGCAGTGGATGTATCAAATCAAAGACACAACAGTTGGTTGATGTGACCTGTGACAACGGCAGGACTGGGCGCATCACACGCCGGCAGCGTCTGTGTTTTTGTCTTTCTCTGCAGGAGCGGTGACCTGGTTGTTGCCGCCCTCTGCTGGACACCCCGCAGACTCACTCGTAGCCTCTGCGACAGCTGCGGGACCGTCAGTTACATTGTGCTCGTTGTTTTTGACCGGGTCAGGACTGGGGGAGCGGCTGTGACTGTGGGTGGCGCTGCGGTGCCGGTGGCGTTTTCCCCTGGAGGGGCTGGGACTGCGGGACGAGCTCTTCATGTGGACGACCGTGCTGTCGTCCTCGGAGCTGAAGTCAGAGCTGTCCTCAGAGCTGGCGTCAGGGCCTGTTGTGGGAAGCTGGATCTGAGGAGAGGTTGGAAAATAAAGAAAGAAAGAAAGAAAAGAGGATGAGAGTTGGAATGAAATGATGGAGTGTGGAAGTGGGGCAGTGAAATGTCAGCAGGGAAAAAGAAAAATGCAGATGGAACATTAGAAGTAATAACCCTCACTTAATGTCACACGGAGAGAAAATGGATTTGATTGCTTGAAAAAGAAAAGAGCGGCAACGTGGTGATTACCTGAAACGGCTCTGTCACACCCACAATGGTGCTCGTGTTGTTGCTATAGTAACCTAAGATAAAGTCCCCTGAGCCTTTGGGCAGCTCCTCCTCGGTAAAGGTTACCTGGGAAAACAGTTTGTCCGACATTAATCGTGGGTGAAGTGAAATCATCCGAGGGGGTTCGGCCTGAACCCGGGTTACCTGATGTTCCTGTCGCTGGAAATCAGCTTCCTCCTGCTTGGCCCACACATAGCCTACATAGTCCTTGTGGTGCTTGAATCCCACCTGCGAAGGCAGCAATTATTGAGTTGAACAACTTGTGTGGTCAAGTCAAGAAATACGTGCAACACCTCAGTGTTTATGCAATTACCTTGTACAGTCCGATCCAGTCCCAGGAGCTGCGCGAGTAGTTGGGAGCCATTTTAAATTTCACAACAGCGTCAGCGATGCTGTTCCACTCGTCCTCCACGAAGAGTGTGACCAGCGGAACGTCCACCTTGTAGGGGAACTGTAACAAACGTTCATCATCAAAATGTGCACAAGGTTTTGAATAGCGACTAAAATATGTCCACAACAATTACAAAAACCTCAGATTAAACTTGATGGGACTTTTCTCAGGCAATATTTTTGGAAAGATCTCCTCCCACACAAGAGCTGCAGATCCAAGCATGTGAAAATAAACCTAAGCTGCCCTTCCCACTGTCCCGTGGAGTTTCTCACCTGCAGGGTGAAGATGGAGGAGACGGGTTTGTGGTCGCTGACGATGAACTCCATGTGACTTCTGTAGCAGTGCTGCGTCACCTTGGCTCCACTGGTCAGTCCTGAAATGGACACCCGCTTCCCTTCGCCCTGTGCAGCAGCAGCAGCAGCAGCAGCAGCAGCAGCAGCAGCAGCAGCAGGTGCGTTGGCTTTCAGACGCCACAGGATCCGGTCAGTCCACGCCGGCTTTCGTTTCTTCCCACTGGGGCATGAACAGAGGACAAAGACATTTCCTTTCATTTCAAAACACGAGAAGAACAGAGGCGCCGTCACCTGCCCCTGGGCGAGTGAGGACCTTTCACCGAGACTTTTATCTGGCCTAGAAATCGCAACATCACCCCCGGCAACACCAACCTTGTGTCGTAAGTGTTTGTCCCAACATCAAACTTGTAGGTGGGAGGGAATTTGAGCGCCCCCTCCTGGAATCCCTCCAACACAGTCTCACTGTCTTTGGCCATGTTAAGCTGCAACATAGATAATCAACACACATCACCATCTGACGAGCTCTCTGGGGAAAGTCATAAACGTCTCACCGTCACCCTCTAGTGGACACATTGGCACAGTGCATGATGCAGCAGCGGAGTGACATTATTTTGCCGTGTGCACCCTGAGCTTTTGAGCAAGAGACATTATAAGTGTTTTGGAGTGACAGAAACTAAACAAAAGATATTTCAATGAAGTAAGTCTCCTTTTGTTGAAAAACCGACATATTCTGGGATCATTCGATTTAAGTCTTCTATATTTATCAACAGACATTATTTGTACCTGATCTTTTTCCAACAGCATGGAAAACTTGTTGTTGTCGATGGCTGATTTCACCACTTGCATTTCCAGATCATCAATGCGGAAATTTAGATCCCCAAACCAGAAGACCACACTGAGGAGAGTAAAGAGTTTCATTCATCATACCACCTTAAATTCTGAGAAGCCACAAAGAGTAAGAATCAAGTGAAGCCAAAGCATCTTGATCTCCCCCTAGTGGCTGGTTCCAGTATAAGTCTTGCTATAAGAATGTGCATAAAATCCCCTTTAGCTACTGTGAAGCCTCCAAGATGGCAGCATTCTTATACATGATGCTTTGGCCTCATTTCTGAATATTAGGAGGACACGGAAACACTTCATCCATTTCAAATAGTTTGAGGTGTGAAAAAAATATTTTTCTGCTCATCCAACAGATTGTGTTTGAAGTGCTGACTTACTCGTGGTCCAGGACCCCGATGGCGGCCTGGGCCTCAAACTGCTGCTGCTGCAGGATGCTCTCGAAGTCCTCCATGCGCTGCTCAGAGTTTTCCATGTGAGCCGGCAGGTGGCAGTTGAGGAAACAGATGGTGTGACCGAACACAGACATGCGAGCGCTGACTCCACCTTTATTCCCCTGTGACACAGACCAGAACCAGGTTAAACATTACGAGCACAGAGGAGGAGGCGTGGTCTGCTGTGAGGGTTTTTGACATTTTTTTGATTGATTGATATTAAATGGATGAAAGTGTATTTCCATTTCTATTGGCAGATGGAGTCAAATCATCCTGCTGGTTTCATGGGCATATACTCACCTGAAAGTACAAATATCTGTTTTTATAGAATGGACAAACTAAACATGTTTTGAATTGAATTGAAATACTTTATTTAATCCCTTGGGAAATTCAGCAAATTTGGGGTTTCAATGATGACTGAATTCTGCAATAGATTCTCTTCTATGCTTGGCAGGGACAGATGAGGCGAAGGATATTGAGCTGCAACATGCAACTACACCACTAGATGTCACTCTGATATCATCAATCTAAAATAAATAGAATGGCACGCCAGAGGATATTGCACAGATTCTCCCCTTGCAGACTTGGTATGTTGCACTATTCAAACAATAACAAAGAAAATGTGGCCCATTCCTTCCTTCTTTCCTTCTGTCACTCTGACTGAAGTGTCTCTTGTCACTGGTGGGGAGTGTCAGAGGGTTTCACTGTGTTGAGTGGGAGTGTTTCTGCCACAAACAGGACATTTACTCATTATGGGGCAGTGAAAACTCAACATTAATATTTAATGCTAACAGAGAAGTGCACAGTGGGGGGGGGGGCAGGCTGAGTCTGTGGATTTTCCCCCCACTCTTCTCACGACCACCGTAACCCACTAATACACGAGAGACACCGGAGTGTACAACGTGGACGATGTGTATTTGTACAGGAGGAGGATAAAAACTTGAACCACATCCCACCATCATCCTGTTTCAGTCTTGACGCACACTACTGTGACACGCTGAGTCAACTCTTTACCAACATGTTTGAGATATGTTATGAAAATACATGAAAAATAACTGAACAGGAGAATTTCACCCTCCGGGCTCGAGGTGGCCTCTGGTTCGGTTTTGTTCTGCTCGACTTTCCAAGCATTACAAACCGCTCACTGTGAGATGCAACATTCTGCCCCTTATCATAAACGTGGACGGAGCATCCTTTGAATAAGAGGAGCAGATAAAAAGCAGTGGATTGTACAGCTGCAAACACTTTCCATGTGATCAGGGTGTCAGTGACTGACAGCGCGCGAGTCTTCCACAGACAGTCTGATCACAGAGTGGGTGTCAGTGGCCGCCTCACCCAGTAGCCCCCCAGGCCGGTGCGGGTGGTCTGAGTCTGGACTCCGCGGAGAAACGGCAGATGGAAATACTTGGCAAAGACCAGAAGCAGCAGTCCCTGCATCCGCTGAGAGGTCACCTGCAAACACAGAAGATGGTTCGGACTGAAGTGAGAAAATGTGTACAAATAAAACGGAGGATTATAAAAGAGGATTATGAATTTCTATAAACAAATAAGTCTGCTGCTGCTGCTGAGCTCCACGCTCTCTTCCCCCCTCCCTCGCTACACTTCCCTCTCTCTACCCTCAAACATTTTCTCTTTGCCCCTGTGGCTCCACTCTGCCACTACTTTACATGAAGCACTGCACATTATAGAGGTCAGAGCTTGTGGTTTGCCCTCACGGTGGAAACAAACCACTATACAGCAGAAACCTCCGTGCTCAGACTGCACCCTCCGCCATCGTGCCTCTTGTGTTGCTACAAAACTACGGGCCCATTTCGACAACTGTGTGCTATTTCTGTAGTCCATAAGAGGTCCAGGGCTATGAAGGGGGACGAGGCATTTGCATTCCGTATCACAGGCCTCACCACATATCTCCCCCTCGCACCATTTCTACCCGTCCACACATCCCCACCCCCTCCACTAACTTCAGGCCGAGCCGGCATGATAACACCCTGCCTGAAATGTCCTGAGGGCAGGAACGGTCGCACACATCTCCACGTGACATTAGCCCTGCTTGCTTGTAAACCAAATTGGTATTTAAACCACTTTGTTGCGTAATAAATTCCACTGAACCGTGAAGTGGGCCGACTATATTTGTGGTACGGAAGCAATTTGTGTCAGTGTGAGCGCTGACGTCTGAGAGAGTGCACCTCTGCCTGCGTGTGCTGCGTTTGAAAAGCAATTCTTATCAACATCAGTGAACACGGGCAGAGCTCCTGAAGGCTGCCGAGACACATTTTGGCTGAGAATGGGAAAGACATTTAAGTTCCAGACAAGTGTGTCCATGTGTGTGTGTGTGTGTGTGTGTGAGCATGTGTGTGCCTGTGTAAGATGGAAGTAGAGGACCACAACAGAGGAAACACAATGTGAGTAACAAGTGAGATGTCAGTAAAGCAGCCAGGGAGTTTCAATGGAGTTCTCTCACAATATCTAAAATGCAAGTTCAGCCAACAGCTTTTTGAGGACTGAGTGTTATTGAGCATTTCAACTGAATCTTACCTAAACAGAAATTATGGAGACAACCAAGAAGTGCCTGACGATTAACCAGACAATGTCCTGATACGTACTTATATGCGTTGCTATGGCAACGCGAACCTGACAACAAGTATCCCGGAGTGGAACAAACGCATACAGTCTCTGTATCACGCCCACTGTCTCATCATCACCACACAAGAATCCCACCAACGCCAGTATCCATCTACTTCTACTTGAGCGCTCAACTCCAACTCCTAAACACTCCCTCCGCCCCCAACCTGCTTACAGTGTTCATATCAACATGGAGTCCTCCTAAAGGTCACATTCAGATGATTTGATGGAGACTTCAGCCAGCGCAGCATGGCCACAGATAGCCGGGGGACTGCATCAGTCTCACTGTCAGAGGCCCATCAACGCTGACAACAACATGATCCAAAAATAAAACAGCACCCTGGGAAACATTTGTCTAGGTCTCTCTCTCTCTCTCTCTGTCTCTGTGTCTCTCTCTCTCTCTCTCTCTCTCTCTCTCTCTCCCCTCTCTCTCTCTCAGCTCCACAGCTGATTCACGCTCCCCGCTTCACCATGCCAACCGAGCCAAGCGGCGTTCCACGTGCAGGATGCAAACACGTCAACCAGTTACACCATGCACAGTTTAAAAAAGGTACAGTGCGTAAGGTTTGGATGAGAGAGATGTACTGGCGGGAAACTGGATGTGCGAACATATCATGCTAATGTTTTTATCAGCTGATCATACAAACTGTGTTTTCATTACTCAAGAACAAGCCCTTGAAATGTACACAAGGAACGAGTCCTCTCTTGATAGGCCGCCATGTTGCACCACTGTGTTTTTACTGTCGCCCAGAATGGATGAACCAAGCAAACTTTAGGGTGGAGTAACATGCAACTTTATAACTAGATTTAACTCCGTAAAATTTGATTTAAAAAAAGAAAATTATTCAAGTACAGAAAAGGCTCTGCATTCTACTCACTGCAATTAGATAAGAAAGTGAACACTGTACATGACCTATACTGGCGTATCATCTACTTTTCATTAATCTTAGCAAACTACATTCTCACGCCGGCATTATGAAGCAGAGAGATGGAGCAAAGGGAGAAAGCAATGCAGCCACAGAGGGGAACGAATGAGAGTATCTGCTTTGGTTAACTTAGCATTATAAACATGGCAGCACAGCAAAAGCAGAATCAGTGGCGTTACACCCCTGTAATAAATCATCGCCCCATCCGTTGCTGGGGGAACAAAATGAGCCCTAACAGCAGCAGGGAAAAGCAGCGGAGGGGCTCATCAGCAATCACAGATGAAGACACCGAGCTGTTTAACATTTTCCTTTGAGTGCATGCATATGTGTTTATAATAAGAGCCATTACTGACCAGCACATAACCAAAGGGGCTGAGTCTCTCCATGCAGACCTCGCTCCACTGGTCTGTGAAGAGGACATCTTTCAGCATTTTGTTAATCATAGAGTTCACTTCCTGCAGCCTTGGAGAAAAGAGATGACACAACGGGCAGAGGGGTCAACGGCAGACAAAGATGTGAAGAGGAGCTCTGGTAATGAGATGGAGGGTTAATAAATAAAAGGGAGAATGGTTGCCATAGGGAGGGAGGGATATTCAAAGCTGAGCACGGGCCGCTCGCTCATTAGAGATATTGTCTGCGGTGTCGATGTGGGGGAAGAGAGCATAAATGAACACTTCAGTCTCACTGTGGATGAAACTGCCACATCACACACTCACCCGATGATGTACATGTCTGTGTTGCCGTCACCCACGTTCAGGCCCAGCAAGGTGGTGATGTCATCAGGTGGTGTGGCCGAACCCACGTTCCACGTAATGATGTGCACCCTGTTGGAGGACAGTGTAACACAACATCTCTTATGAACACTCATGTCGTAGTCATCAGCTCCAGTGACGCAGCACAACGTTCATACACACGGGAGAGTTGTAACACGCTGTAGTTCTTGATACCGACTTCGGCTGCCTGAAGAAAATGTCGTCAGGGAGCAACAATAGTTTACTCAACATATTTACTCATGACAACCTGAAACATTAATACAAAGACAGAAATATCATCATATCTTATAATAATTTTTTTGTGTAAAATCTACCAAAGGAGCAGGCCTCCACGATGGAGGCTGCCATGTTGCACCTCCATGCATTTCCAGTAGCTCAGAATAGACTAGTATCCAACATATTGTTGAAATCTAATTTGACTTTGATGTTGAAGGTCACAGTGTCATTGTCTCAGCAATACAGTCGTTTCCAGAAATGTAGTTCATTGTACACGAATGATTTTCTACCTGCTGAACCAGAACCAGAGAACAAACATTAACCTGGAGGAGTAACGGTGACACTTTACTCACACATTATTCATGAGCAGGACACGAGCATTTCATACATAATTCATTACACACCGGCATGTAGGTGTAAATAACCGTGAGGGCATTTTAAATGTCTCTCAAAAATCATTAATTGTCAACATTCAAGATGTAATTTATGTTTATGATGTCATTGATGTTTTACACGACTGCATCAAAACACTTGCCTGAAGTCCTCCATAGTCTGGGCCTGAGTGTCGGCTGTCCCTGCCACAGACAGGGCTCTTTGCGAATGAGGGTTCAGGTGAGGGTTCACAGGTCTGCTGGCCGGTGGTTGGGGGACTGAGACGGCCCTGACCGGGTGGGGGTGGTGACCCGGAACTTTAGGACTAGCTTTAACTCCAGGATCAGTTGGTTTGACTGCTGCCGGACGGGAGGGTTTAGGATGACTCACGGCGGCGCCATCAGGGTCGCTCTCCCCCCGTTTAGCTTCAGCCGTGGGTTCAGCTTTGGCCTCGGCTTTAGGCTCGGACATGTCCACAGAGTCCTCCACCCTGGCACTTCTCTGGGGTCGTCGAGGCCTCGCAGGAGCTGGGGTTTGGCCAGTGGGAGGTTCCGAGTCAGGAGCCAGTGGATCTGATGCTGGAGCTTGAGTGGTATTCGTTGTTGCTGCGCCTTCATTTTTGTCGTCTTGAGTCGGACACGGGCTCTGATTATCTTGGTCCATCTCTCAAGATTTCTATGAAAAAAAGGAAAAAGAGGGAATTGACATTGTTTCACATGCGAGAGGCACATGACGTGTCTTTAAAACACACACTCATCCAAATCATCTGGTGCAGAATCATAAGAAGGGATTTATATGAGAATTGGGGCGAAAGCAGAGCCTCTGTGGCCAAATGATGATATACTGTAACACGATGAAGAAAAGGAATTTCAAGGAGGTCGAGTGATGATTTCAACCATGGACACAAACTGAACTGCTAAACACGGGGGCCTCTGTCACAGACAACATGTCAATGATGAGTGTCGGGCCGGCAGCAGGAAAGCTGAGTGAGTCAGACTCCCACAGCACAATTAACCTGTCTCCTCTCTGCCTTTAGGACGGATGAGCGCAGCTGCATGTGCCGACAGGAGACTAACACCACGACAATGAGACACAAAGAGAAACCCTCTCCTGTCGGTCCTGAACCTCAAAGAGCCAGAGGAGAGGAGAAAAGCCCGGACATGGTTAATCGTCTCTAGTTCTGCCTCGGCAGCTTCCAGTAACCAGGGAGATGCTCAGTCGGTTCATATCAGCTCAGCGCACCTGCCACGCACCGACATGAGGAGCCGCTGAGCGGTGCACAACAGCCACACAGTCAACACACAAAGTAAACAACAACAACAACAGAGAGAGAGGGGGAGAGGATGCAGCAGGGATCAGAGAGCACGGCGGAGATGAAGGACAAATCTAAACTGATTCAATAACCATTCATTCATTCAGCCATTGGGTGAATACGTGTCTCCTTTACTTACATCCGCCAACTAACAAATCGACGGAGACGATGAGTTTTAAAATGGTTAATTAGTTACATTTTCACACCAGCGACGCCAGTGATTAAATGAAAATCTTCATTAGAAATAGAATGGAAAAACAGCTGGAATGAGCCTTAAACTGCAGGGGTGAATTCCGCTAGAATGTGTCCAGCCTGCTTTACACAGACATAGAGAGCCTGTCTTACATTACACGAGGAAAGCCACAGGGCTAGTTGATAGGGAGGACAGAAAAGACAAAGCTCTCTCATATTATTCTCGCATGACCTTGAAAAGACGGGAGGCCGTGACTTTCAGCGCCAGAGACGAGAGCAGCCCGCGTGCTCCACATGTGCCCAGAAACATGTTCAGCTTTCAGGCCACCAATACCCCAGCGCCTGGGCTGGGCAGCGTGGATTCTTGTGTTCCATTTGTCACATTTAGTCCATGCGTGTGCGTGCACGTGTGCATGTGCATGTGTGCGGATGGATGGATGGATGGATGGATGGGGGTTTGGCCACACGTGGGACTGGGTTGGTGCAAAATGAGCCGAGAGGGAGCCCAGCGAGACGGTCCATTCAGCGACAACGCTGTCTCTTTGCAGAATGTCTCTAAATTGATCCTCTCACTCTTCCCTCTGGCACTTTCTATTTTTCCGAGCTGTAATCCCTCTCCTCTGTCTCCCGTTCACATCGTCCCATTTCTATAATCCTTCCTCTCTCCCCATCTTCTCCCAGACTCTGTTGTTCCATCGTACCCACCTCCAATGCACGGTGAACCAACCATCTTCCCTCTCCTGCAGTTTTTTATTTCCCCCTTTCACATTACGCTGACCTCAAATTTTCTCCTCTGTGCTCCTCGCTTACAGCCCCCCCCCTCCCCGCTGAGGTGACACTCCTCCAACGACATGCACTGTATTGTTTCCTTCAGCCAACCACCTCACAGTCACCACATCGATGACGTCAACATGCCTCCATCACAACAACCAGATGTGGATCATAGTCGCTGCTCTCGTGTGCTTCCTCTGTGCTCAGCCACATGGAAACATCAGGAGGAGAATAAGATGCAATGGGACCATGAGAGCATGTCCTGTCCATGTGGAAGACGATGCACAAACATGGCTCTGAATGAGTAAAATAAATAAATAAATAAACAAAAAAAAATAGTCATTTACGTACGACTGAGCAAGAGCCAAACGTTTGCCTTTCCGGTGACAGTCGGAGCCCACTACTCTTTCCCATTCCACTCACGTCCACAGAGGATAGAGTGGAATGATTTGATAATAACAAATGTGTCATGGTGTTTACATGCACCCTCCCGAGGGGTGAGAGCGCAGAGAGCCAGAGAGGATGCAGTTCAACCCAAACAGCGGCTGCAGCGGCCAACCTCCTTGGCTCTGCTGATGGAGGCGTTTGACAACACTGAGTCAGACACATTCATACGTCACGTCTGTGCTCCGCGCTGGGGCATCATAAAGAAATTATACCCTCGCCATGAATCATCTTGTATCTTAAATCCTCAGCTCTGCAGGCCTGCGCTCTGCTGACACTGTGATTCCCGCCACAATGGTGATCACTCTCTCTTCTCCTCCTCCTCCTCCTCCTCCGTCTCTGTTTAATGTCGGAATCACAGCCAGGGCAGAGTGCTGGCTTCCGATGCCCCCAGGGCCATATGCCCCTGTGACAGGGATACTAATGATGACCTGGGCAGAGATGACACCGGCAGCTGCTGCCACAGCTGCAAACGCCTCCTCCAGGTCCTAGTGCCATGAACTGTCTCTTTACCCCGTGCCCAGTGGCCGCTCGTCACTCCGATCGGGTCGCAGCCGAGGCTACAGAAATTTCTAATTCTGCTCGTCGGCCACGCGAAGCAGCGAGTTGTGACATCACATCCTGTCAGTTGAAGATGACAGAAATCAGCCAGATAGAAACAGTTCGGGAGGGAAACGCACGCCATTTGGTTATCAGATGTGTGAGCAGTATTTGGTTAACCATAAAGTTTACAGGCCCAACCAGCATAAAGTCATGTCATGGAGTTTCAGTCGAAAGTCATGTGTGTGAGGAGAGAGAGCTGAGATTCAGATCAAACTCAGAAACTCATGAGGGACGATAAAAATAGAGCCACTGGTTTTGAACCAGTTTTTTTTTTACTTTTATTTATTTATTTATTTATTTTTTTAAACAGGTCCTGTGAAGTGAACAGTAGATGCTTGTGAAACGAAGCAATGATGAAAGTTCATGTTTGTGCACACACATGTTCCATCTTGCCCCGTTACTGGTTTTCCGAAATTCACAGCACAGAGCTAAAGCAGTTGTAACGGGAGAGGTGCTCTCATTTCCAGTAACAGAGAAAACCTGTCTGGGGAGTGAATGCCAGTGAATGTTTTTTCTATAAATCTAATTAAAGGCGCATTCAGAGGTTTTCTGGGGTTTGTAGCGACCACTGTGGCGGTGAACTGACAGTCAATCGCTCACCTGTCTGCACTGTGCTCACAATCACTGAGCATGAGGGAGCGTCAATAAAAAGCATATGATCACAACAACAAAGGCAGTTCACTGCAGCTGCCTGTTCCCTCCCTCCCTCCCTCCTGCTGACACAGGAGCTACACCACCACAGCGGCTAGAACCAACCCAGAGCTCACTAGCTATGGCTTAAAGACGCAGCTGGCACTCAAGACTGTTACAGGCCGATATGGGGCTAATGAGTGAGTCAAGGAATGTATAATGTTGAGCTCTGACACAAATCATTCACTAACGGGTGAACAAGTTCCATACAGCACCTTTATGTGATACAGTGTAAACAGAGTACAAGATTACATCCGCTCTGTGCATCTCTGTAGTTGCACAGCACAGGCAGAGAACGTGAACGCTGCCGAGCAGCGAGGTGTTTGACGCGGCAAGGGAGAAGCGCTAATGATGAACACATTCACAGCGCCAGCTCCTCGGCCTCTGTGTTTCTGCCTCCGGCCCAACATGAACACGCAGCCATGTCTGACAACACGGAAGAGGCTTTTTGACAGGACGTGTCCTGAGATATCTGATCCAGCCTGTTATGTAAACACTGGAATACAAGTAAGCACACAGGCAGGGCATCACGTGCCAGTATCCCTGCACTCAGACCTTAGTGATGGATGTAAAGTATAAATATATACATGTGGCCTAATTACATTATTATGTTGTTTTTCGGATAAAAAAAAAAGAGGATGATGGTCGATTAAATGCAGGGTTTTGTCAGCAGATATTATCTCAGAGAGAAGTGTGTGTGTGTGTGTGTGTGTGTGTGTGTGTATACTATATTTCAATATGTACCAGGATGTTACTATTTATGGGCATATACAATTGTGTGTGAAGTTTGTTACAATACTGTGTGTGTGTGTGTGTGTGTGTGTGTGTGTGTGTGTGTGTGTGTGTGTGTGTGTGTGTGTGTGTGTGTATTTACACATTAGGAGTGTGACCACATGAATTTGACTCATCATGGTTTCAGGGAAAGAGAAAAGGTGTGAAACATTATCTATTCTTAAATTTCATGGTCTCATGTGATAAATAATCAGGTAACACACTCACTGGTATCTTCATGTAAACAACACACCCACAACATGGGGCCCATGTATCAGGAATGTTTACACATGTTGGCAGGAAAACAATAGTATTATTCACCTTCCTGGTGAGAGTTGCGTTCAGTCACCATGAACGCAGCTGATACACAGACTGACATATGTTTATAGATTTTCAGTTCCAGTCATGACGCATGCGCAAACTAGGCAGATGATGACGTCAGGGATTGGTGTTAAAAAACACCAAGTGATTATCAGGTGGAGGGTGCGCTGTTTGCATGATATTGTGCGGTCTGTGTATCTTAGGGGATACAACAGTATGTAATGCAAAGCAGTGGAGAACGACCGTGCATGCACTAATGAGAGCAGTGGCCAGGGACCGTCTACAAAGTGCATCACCACAAAGAGACAGTGATGAATACTCAGCTCTTGTACACTGTATCATCACCAAACACATTTAGATATGCATGTTCACACTAAGATAGTTTCGGAATTAATTTTGAATAATTCTAAGGAATTTATGATCAACCCCTCAGAGTATCCCAGAGTTCATACTACATCACTAAGATTAGAAAACGTGTTCTAGAATTTTAGAGAATTTTGGTCAGATATAAAATTCAATACCAGAAGCAGAGCAGCCTCTAGTGGTCTCATGTGCTTCAGTCAAAGACACCTGCTTTGGAAAAATAACCTTTTAAATATTCTGAAAGGATTTGTCTGAAATAAAATTCAATATTTCCACAAAACTCTGAGGGAGCATTGGAGCAGCAACGTGAGAACTACAACACTTCAGAAAACTAGGCTTTGCTCTAATTATGTGCACATCATAATATCATTGGAATATCTTGTCATTCATCCTACATGTTCTGTTGATCCTCTAGTGACAAGAGTTATCATATGTGTGTGTGTGGGTGTGTGTGTGTGTATTTACACATATCATTGGAATATCTTGTCATTCATCCTACATGTTCTGTTGATCCTCTAGTCACAAGAGTTATCGTGTGTGTGTGTGTGTGTGTGTGTGTGTGTGTGTGTGTGTGTGTGTGTGTGTGTGTGTGTGTGTGTATTTACACATTAGGAGTGTGACCACATGAATTTGACTCATCATGGTTTCAGGGAAGGAGAAAAGGTGTGAAACATTATCTATTCTTAAATTTCATGGTCTCATGTGATAATCATCAATATAATATATTATCAATATAATCATATTATCATTGGAATATCTTGTCGTTCATCCTACATGTTCTGTTGATCCTCTAGTGACAAGAGTTATCATGAAAGTACAAAAACTGCATCAAGATGACAGGTTCATTCAGGATCAGTCTGTTTCAAACCTGACTGCTCTCCTCTGAGTGTGCTCCCCAAATACTTTGGGGTATTCGGAACAACTCATTTCAGACCAAATTTCAAAGTCTTTGATGTAAAGATTGGAAACAATTGCCTATCTCTCATTACCTTTGACTGTACACATTGGAATACTGCATGAGACCCTGTGTCCCTCTCTGTGTCACATATAAACATATCTTCTAATTATGATCATTTCTGATAATCAATAAGTGTGTAAATGTACAGTGCACCCTACTGTTGACAGGGTGGGAGGTGCATTACCATTATCGATAGTCTTTGAGAGAATACACAAAAGCATAGCTTTCCACTATGTCATTTGACCATAATGAGACCACACATGGAATGAACCCTCCAGTTGACTCGGTTCGAGTTATAGATTAATACTAATGGTTATTGATGACAATAACAATTCTAAATTAGACTACAGCACCATATCTAGCATTGGTGTCTGAGCAAAGGGAAGACATTTAAATGTGAAGTCAATTATGGGACTCGAGGTGACATTATTGATGAATGTGAATATTGATTACCTAAATGAATCTCTGAAATTCAAATCAAAGCTTTTCGTCCAAACTGAGGGTTGTAGCATGATCATCACAACATCGTTACACTCATTTTAGAGACATTTCCTTGTGGTATATCTTTGAGGTGTTGGACTTTGCAGACGGTCCCTGGCCTTTGGCGGTTCTGAGCATAGGGAGCCCGAAGCAGGGCAATTTCCTTCCTCGGCTCGGAAGAGCTCTGCTTGTTTCAGGGTAAAACACGGTTGTAGCTCGTTTTCCTCCTGCTAACGGTTACGTCAGTCACGTACGTGTTCCACCGTTACACATTCAACACACATCGATATAAATGAGTGGAAAGCTTTCCCACTCCACCGAAGTTTACCTGGTGTGGTGGCGGTGAACAGCAGGTGGATGTGGGGGTCTGTGGAGCTCCGGAGTCTCGGTGCAACGACGACAAAATAAGGTTCAATTGAAAAGAAAAGAAAAGAAACACGCTCAACTTTCCTGTCCGGTTTTCTTCCAAGTGTTAGACCATCGGTATCCCAGCACCTCTCGCCTCCTCCAACCTTTCCTTCCTTCACTTCCCTTCCCTTCCTTCCTTCCTTCCTTCCTTCCTTCCTTCCTCAGCGGGGAGATGTGATAGAGATTTACCGGGCGGGCTGGTGGAGGAGGGACGCTGCGGACTAATGGACCAGGGGTAGGACTACATCTCACTGTGGCCGTCTCCTGGGGCGTTGACAGCGGACACACGTCTCCTCTCCGTGCCCTTCAGATGAGACGTTCACACACGGTGCTTCCGTGAAGCAGCAGGCGGCACTGAAGGGGCAGAGCCGCTGTGCAGCTGATAACGTTACACACTGCACATAGAGCTGCGACACATAGACAACACACGTCATGGCTGGTGCACACAAACATGGCGGCAGCCCGTGTGTGCGATGACCAGGGGACATGTCAAAGCCCCACACGCCCAGAACACGTCTCTGTCTTTAACACAGGATCCGTTTGTATCAATGTGAGAGACAGAATGTAAATACAATAACACGTACAAGGCGTTTTGTTCTATGTAGTTTACAGCTAGGACGACACACTACTGCTGCCTAGTGGTAAGTATGGTAAATCCCCCAGGTGTAATTAGTGAACAGCTGAGAGGGTTAAGTGGACTCAATTTAAAATTACATAGATTACTTTACAGATTTCTATGTATGTATCACTCTATTTACAATTCTATGCATGTGTATATCTATCTATCTATCTATCTATCTATCTATCTATATATATGTATATATATATATACATATATATATATTTGTCTGTGTGAATATATGTAAATATGTATGTATGTATTTGTGTATTCATATCACAAATAATTTGGAAAGGTTGCATAATTATACAAACTGTAAAACCAACATTAGCTTTTTGAAGTCAACCAAAGACCATAAAAGACATTGGACCAATAAATGTTCAGTTGATGTTAAAGATGACTTGTTGATGGACATCAACTTGTATCCAGAAGCCAAAACACCTCGACACTGAGTCAAAGCATGGGAGAAGATGTTGCTGTGGCAACACCTGAGGGCATCTCATCACTCTCCATGACCTCTTTACTGCCCGCGGCCTTTGTAAAATTAATGAGATAAAACTGTGTGTGTGTGTTTGTGTTTGTCCAGGCCTATTTATTACAGTTAATGTGGTGAAACTGATAGTTTCCCGAAGCACTCAGTGAAACACTGAAGTGAATGAAACACTGCAGGATGTGTTGAAGTGTTACTGCAGTGTGTCGGTGCCTGTGTCAGATTTGTACTTTGCATTATTTGGCAAAGGCAGATGTTGGGCCTGCTGGGATTTGCACCTCCTCCTGCACAGAGAGCAAGTCAATGATAGGTGGTGTTACTTCTCATTGTAAACAAAAATAGCCCAAAATATCAGGTGTTGACAGGATTTTCCCACCAGGGGTCTGAAAAGAGACACGTGACACTACACAACACTATACTATACTATGCTATGCTATGCTATACTATACTATACTATACACTACACTACATCATACTATACTGGACAAGACTATACACTACATCATACTATACTATACTATACTATACTATACTATACTATACTATACTATACTATACTATACTACACTCTACACTATATCATATTATACTAGACTAGACTATACTCAGGGGTCTCCCTAAACAGTGGAATAATGGCACAGTCATTATCAGATGTCCATCAGTGACTTGATGAACAATAATGGCAACCTACTAGATTATGAAGAACTCTGTTTAAAGTACAGCTCACCCCATCCATATATAATAAAGCTTTAAAACTATTGAAACCCCCGAAAGGCCAAAGAGTCTCCTCTCTCTTAAATGACGCCCCAAGTATAATTTTATAAGATAAAGACATTGTGCTCCCCTTGTTTTGTTTTTTTCCTAACCCTAAACCTTCCTTGAGTATTTTAATTTTATTATTGTTTTTGTTCTAATTCCTGAAAATTAAATGTTGCATCGTATTTTGCACAAAAAAAAAAATCGGAAAAATCTCGCGATGTTTTCAAAGTGCGCGTCTTGCATCGCATTGGTCGATTTCGCTATGACGCTGAAATGAAGCGCTATTATTGGTGTTAAGAATCAAACGTCACATAACGGTGGAAAAAAAAAATAGCCTTTCCATTTCCGGGAGTAAAAAATTGGAGCTGTTTCTGTTTACATCCAGCATCATGAAACGCAAGCAGCACACAACGCCTAACGACCCGAAGACGATTTCAGCGGTTTTTGTCGCTACTTTGGCGGCAACCACCGTCCGTGCACCGGAGGAGAAGCGACCAGAAAAGCGGCCGAGACAGCAGGGCGCCGCGATGGAGGACCGGTCTGGGGAGGGGGGCACGTCGACGCCGAGCAGCGCTGAGGCCGAGGCGAGCGGGCGAGTTCAGCAGGCGGCATCAGCGCTCACGGCCGGCGGAGCGAGTAGATCGGAGCCCGACAACAACAACAACAACAACAAAGACGCCTTTCCCGAGAAAAAGGCAGAACACAGATCAAAGTTCGCAAGGTACCGTGACTAGTGTTTTGTTTACAAGTATAAGATTGATGAGTTCTGGTACTTGATGCGTAAGTTCTGTTGTTTATCTTTTTCATTTGTTGTTTGGTTTATGATTCTGTTCATTGTCACCATGGTCATTAGAAGGAAGTCTCCTATACTTTGATGAGTTTCTGTGAGCATGTTGTTGCAAATATTTGTGTTTATTTGTAAGATAATCGAGACTTTATCTTTTTAAGATCTTTTTTGTGAGATGTCAAGAAAGCCTGGAAATAGTTTTTTTGTCGACGTTCCTTTGATTTTCATGGTTAGGGTTGTTATTGTGAGTGGTACTGATCATGTATGCACCACTAAGACACTTTTCTCTCTTTTGTAGTTTTTCCAAGCACAAGATCGGATGGAACTCCAAGTGGCAGCTGGAGTTCCCCTGGCTGGTGCCCGTCCATGAGGAGGGAGAGGAGGGCAACATTGTGGGGATGTTGTGTAGCACGTGTCGGCGGCACCATCAGACCCAGTGGAACGGCGGGAAGTGCTGGGAAAGCGAACCCGTGGGCTCGCTCAGGAGGGATATCGTGAAAAAACACGCCAACTCCTTCCAGCATCGGGAGGCCGAAAAGAAAGAGCTCAGCCGCCTGGCCTTGGAGGTGGATGGGGGGATTGCGCAGGCCTTCGAGTGTGAGGTACAAACATGTTCTTTTATGACTATAGCCAACTATCAAAAGACTATACAACAGGTTTCCATGAATATTTCACTTGAAATATTTCACCGTGATAGATAGAGATGGATGGATCGATTGATAGATGTAGACAGATAGATAGTGGTCTATGGGAAGTCATTTTGAGCTGCAAGGGATTTTTGTTGCAGTCCAACTAGTGGCCACAGAGGGGATCTGCAGCAGGACTGAAGGGCGGTACCGTGTCTTGTTCGCTCAACGCGTCCGTGTTATTTACCTGCCGCTTGCTTTGTCCGTTCGCTCCCCAAACCGGTGCAACGTGCGGGGTGCAGCCGCTGCAGGTGTCGGTACAAGAGCGGATCAGCGTCGCCGTGGAGGACTTTCTGCTGCAGGTAGAGAGAGGAGGAGGAAAGATGGCTCGAGACGTCCCGGTGCTGAGGGCGCTGCTCACCGAGCGGCTGGCGGCGGCGGTGGAGGACATCGTGGCTCTAGTGGAGGAGCGGGAGGCGGAGTACCGAGACAGAGTGGAGCAGTCCGAGCGCGAGATCGCTCGCCAGAGGAGGCTGCTGGATGCTATACTGAAGCCGGAAGTGGGACTGCACAGAGCAGGTGAGAGTGTGTGTGTGTGTGTGTGTGTGTGTGTCACGTACTGGGGGGGATGCGACGGCACCATGGGTCCACCCACAGCTCTCTGTGTGTTTCCGCCTCTCTGCCGGTTTTGGAATGAACCAGGAACTAGGAGGAGTTAGGATTCTGCAAGATGGCGACAAGGGTGTCGCGCACAATTTGCTTCAAAAGCACTCTGCAGAAACCAATGGGCGACCTCACGGACGGCTACGTCTGTTTTTATTTACAGTCTGTGGTTGAGATGGAGGTCTGGTGTCTCTGTGGCAACTCCACGTCTCAAACAAAGCTCTATTTAAAATTCTCTCTCTGCTCTTCCTCCAGATGTTCAGCAGCTGGTGGTGACTAAAGAAGAGGACGTTCCTGAGCAGCAGCAGCAGCAGCAGCAGCAGAGCCCCCATCTGGACCAGGGGGACTCAACCGCCGCCCAAGTTAAAGTGGAACTGGAAGAAGTGTGGATCAGCCAGGAGGGAGAGCATCCTCCAGGACTGGACGAGTCTGAAATCATCAAAGTCACACTGACGCATGTCGCCGTGAAGAGTGAAGACGAAGAAGAGAAACCTCAGTTGTCACAGTTTCTTCAGACTGAGAAACGGGGTGGACCCGAATCCGCCAGGAACTCGAGTCCGGATGGACGCATAGAACCAGGTCCTGAGAATAAGACCAGCTACGTTTTTCAACAAGAGACTGAGAACTGGTGTGAGTCCGGGGAACACCGGACTACTTTATGTAATAAACTCAGTGTCGGCGATACGAGAAGTGAAGCTGACAAGAAACCTTTTAGTTCAGGGGGGTCAAACATACGGCCCGCGGGCCAAATCCGGCCCGGGAAAGGGTCCTATCCGGCCCGCGAGACCACTTTACAAAGTGTACAAATGACAGAAAAGACATAAACTCGAATAAACTCGATAAACTCTCATAAACGTCCCCACTTTCTGCATGCGCACTTTAGATTAGCGCAACTCCGTCCCAGTTTCCACTATCAGAAAAATTTCAAACGTTTTCTGAAAGCTGAAACATTGCGCTTTACAGCCAATTTAGTGTCATTACGGTCATTTCACTCCTGCCTCTCCTGGGACCCCGGAAAACAACGCCTGTGAATGAGGGAGCGGAGAGATGCACAGCGGAGCAGTGAGAGAAAACAAACTTTCACAGATGTTTTTGGTGAATTAATGTGAGAGAGAAGATCCTCCAGCGTGATAAAACCTCACCTGAGGCTTAGAGGAGGCTCTGTGGTTGAAAGAGCAACTTCTAGTGGAGAAAGGTAACGTAAGACATTTTGAATTTCTGGATGAATGAAGCTCGACTTTTCCCGAGCTACTTTTGACTTTGTATGTCATTGTATGTGTAAATCAAAGCTTGTATTTTGTGTGTGTGTGTGTGTGTCATGCCTTATTGCCACACAATAGTGTGCATGCATTGTTTGATGACTTTTTTTAAGAATGGTGCATAAAGTTTACAAAGTTTGTCTTGTGATGAGGAAAATGTGTGTAAATGCTGTAAAATGACAATAAATCATTCTTGTTTTTCCAGGAGAAGCTGTGGAGACGATGGTGGAGGAGGTAAGGAGACGTTCACCACAAGTCAGAGAGAGGAGCAAATGAATGTGTGATGAAAAATTCACCTGTCCATAGTTTTCATTTTATGGCCCGTATTTGCACATTCAGTGACAGTCGCCATTACTTTTGTAAATACTTTTACACTTGATAAATTCCAACTTCAACATCCAAAGTCTGTCATCCATGTTCAATTTCATTGTGTTCTTCCCAATAAATGCCTAAAGGTTGTATTCCGTTTTCTGCTTTTCTTCAATTTAAACTATTATGACACTCCTGTGACATGCAGTGAATTGTATAAAACTGACCAAATGTTCTGGAAAAACGGGCGAAAGCTCTTTCCCACAGGACGTTTTCTGTCCCTTTTATATTCAAAATAAGTTCAAAAGCTGAGCGTGATTTCTCCCAAACCCCTGGTGCTGAAGACCTCGGCCCAGACTTCGTCGCATTCTATCGCCGCAGAATCAAATCGTGAAAGACAGAAGTAGTTTGTCTCCCTTTGGAATAAACCAGCACACCGACAGGTGGGCGGGGTCGTCCCCTGAATCCTCCTTTCAAATGTCTCCTGGGACTTTCCATGGCTGGTGTCCTACAGGCACAGGCAGAACGTCCAAACTGTCCACATCGGCGACATGCTCCTCGAGACTGCTGGAGTCCTGTGTCGAAACCCCCTCTTCCTCCTGTCGGACCTCCTCCTCTTCTCCATGCTTGCTGTCCACAGACCGAAGGTGAATGAGAGGTCGCTGGTGTCATCGGTGGCTGTCCGTGTAGTTGAGGTTGGGAAAGGGTTCATTGAGGCGTTCCCTCCATAACTACAGCGTGTTTCTTCTCCCTTTTCTTGTTATCCGTCAATTCCAAGTGATTGAGCTTTCGGAGGGTCTCCCGGTCTTGTTCCTTCTTGCGGCATAACTCCCCTCCATGTGCCATATTATCAGTACAGACACTCTTCGTCACGCTCCCCAGGCCAACCGCCTCGGCCGGCTTGCTTCTCACGGGTAAGGATAATCCTTGTTGGGTGTTTGCTCTCACAGTTGATTGGTCCATATGGTTTATTTCTGGATCATTTCCTGTCGTGCTCCATTGTTGATGTGCTCTTGTCACACAAGTCTATACTGTACACTACACTACATCATACTTTACTATACTATACAATACTATACACTACACTACATCATACTTTACTATACTATACAATACTATACACTACACTACATCATACTTGACTATACTATACAATACTATACACTACACGACATCATACTTGACTATACTATACAATACTATACACTACACTACATCATACTTTACTATACTATACAATACTATACACTACACTACATCATACTTGACTATACTATTCAATACTATACACTACACTACGTCATACTTTACTATACTATACAATACTATACACTACACTACATCATACTTGACTATACTATTCAATACTATACACTACACTACACCATACTTGACTATACTATACAATACTATACACTACACTACATCATACTTTACTATACTATACAATACTATACACTACACTACATCATACTTGACTATACTATTCAATACTATACACTACACTACATCATACTTGACTATACTATACAATACTATACACTACACTACACCATACTTGACTATACTATACAATACTATACACTACACTACACCATACATTACTATACTATACACTACACTGCACTGCACCACTCCACTATATCATAGCATACCATACTATAATATACTACACTGCACTACTATGATACACTGGCCTATGTTATTATTAGAATCATCATTAAATACTATCAGAGATATTAGTCATTGTAGTTGCAGTAGTTGTCATGTTACTATGATAATGGCATTTTCTAAAACTTTGACCTTTCTAAATGAACTTTGCCTGGAATTAACATCCACAGCAAGTTTGAGTATGACAATCTGTCATGTAACCAATCAGCGCACTCGCGCTAGCTCTCTCTCTCTCTCTCTCTCTCTCTCTCTCTCTCTCTCTCTCCATCTCTGTCTCTGTCTCTCCCTCCTCCCCGCCC
>JAFBJT010002981.1:0-17645 GCA_016785325.1 Chascanopsetta lugubris | reverse complement strand
AATCTAATTTGTGAGTCAGCACTGCGCCAGTGAAGGGCTGGAGGTGCTGCGCCTCTTCTGCAGCGCTGTGTGGGGGGAGACAGAAGAAATAACTCGTGCAATCATCTCTGAACGGTGGACGAGGCAAATTTCAGGCAGCGCATACGTGGCGGCTCACCGAGGGAAGGTCAGGAGAAACGAGGCCAGTGTGCGATGATGGTGACGGTGCTGCGTGTGGACAGTTCCATGCGGGGGTGGGGGTGGGGGGGGGGGACGACAACAGCAGGGGGAGTTATATTTGGTTGGATTTTCCTCAGGCAGAGAAATTCCCTGACTCTTGAGTGCACACGGACACTGCTGCACGAGGAGCCTGATGAAATGAGACGCGCAGCGCCGCACTCATCAGGTTAAAGGGGACGTCGCCGGTTTGGATGTAGTCCCGAGACTCGGCAGCAGATGGGGGTATTGTTTATTTTGCTCTGTTTTTGGCACAGTTTTGTCGATGCCTGATCGGGAGCGGGCATCGGCACCCCGGGGGGAAATGGGTGAAAACAGCAACGGCCGTCGCGTGTATTGTCTTTTGTACTGCACACATGAAGTTCTATGTGTTGCGTTAGCTAGCAGTCAATGTTGGTCGCTAAAGTTCGTCCGCTTGGAGCGTTGTGTGTGAGGTCAAGTGATTATTTTGGGTGCAGCAATAAAAATGTTGAGTCATTTAAGGAAATTGCTAATATAAAAATGTTATAAAGATATAAAAATCGTATAAAATTCACGGCTAGCTTCACTTTCACGCAAGAATTGCTAGCATTTGTCACTAGCATTAGCAAAACACAGTGGCAACAAGCTATGGCCATAATACGAACCTACTCCGATGTTTACCTCACTTTGACTATGAGAAATGTGAGGAACAGTTATGGCCTTCGGTGGCTCATGATTCCCTCTAGTGGTAAAAAAGTGATATTGCAACAATGTCAGACAGGCTAGTTTTAGAGTCTTCTGTTAATATCTCCATTAAACTAAACACTTTTGGCAAATCAAGACAGTCCCCCCTTACACATATAATAATAATAATATAATTTCTGAATATTCTAGAGTGTAAAAATTACACATAGTCCCTTTAACTTCTCATGATGACGATGATGAAGATGTGAATCACGGTATAACAGGCAAACTGAATGAAACAGCGATGGACAAACACAGGTGCTGCTGCTGGTAGTCTCTCACCAGTAACTACGGTTAGCTCATGTTGTTAGCCACCTGTGTGTTAGCTAGGAGCATCATGAGTGAGGCGGTGTGATGTAATGATTGACGGCTAACTCCAAAAAAAAAAAATATTACAATTCGTCAGTTTGCTTCTTTTGTAAAAAACGCTGTGTCACGATTCACGGCTCACTGTTAGCATCACTTTCACGTAGACTCGCTAGCACTCGTCGCTAGCACCTAGCATAGCCGCGTAGCAACAAGCTACATCCATCTCAACTTACCCTGCTCTTTCTCTCGCTTCGCCTCCATGGTGGGGAAACTTTCGCCTTCACCCGGAGATGGCGAGTCTGTTTTCGGACTAATTTAAAGCTTTGAACCGGCGCGGCCGTGGCGGCGAGCGTGTGAACCTCGCATCTGTGCCGGGGTGTCGTCAGGACACGGCGGCGCTGCGGCAAGTCGGTGACGGGCAGGTGGATTGTGGAGCAGACGGTGGTGGGGTGAGCAGGCGTCCAACAGCCCGGGGATGAGCGCACACAGGCGGGGAGGGGGAGGCGGTGATCACCGGCTGCTGCAGGAGGAGGAGGAGGAGGAGGATGGAGACATGGAGAATGTAAACATCTTGTCTGTGTTTGGTGGAGACATGCAACAGGTTCCGTGCCACGGGAAAGTTTGAAGAACTCGGTGTGAAGTGATTCCTGAGGATAGATTTAAAGTGTGTAGGGTTCAGTGACACCTGGTGGTGAGGTTTCATGTTGCAGCTGAATACGAGTTCCCTCATCATTGCCTTTCAAACAACACGCGTAGCCTTTAAGCGTCATAAAAACCTCAACATGTCATCTGTTTGTCCATTCTGGGCTACCGTAATAACACGGAGAAACAATATGGCCGCCTCCATGGAGAGGACCAGCTCCTGATGTCAACATAAAGGCCTCTAGACGAGAAAAATAACAAGCTGTGCACAACAGTGGATGTCATTTTTGAATATTCTATAACTTTATATTCAATTTTACATACGTACCTAAGTGCAACATGCAACATTTACCTCTAGAGGTCATTATATCCTACACAAAGGACCTGTAATATATAATATATATACTGTGACAACAAAGCAAGAATAATAATACTATCGAATAATAATGATGATGATAAGATTAATAACAATTGTCATTGTTGTATTTATTATTATTACTACTACTAATAGTAATAATGACAATAACAACAGTAATTAAAACAACAAGAAGATCATCATCAAAGACAACAACAACAATAATAATAATACTAATGATAAGGATAAGGATAATAAGGACATTGTGTTTTGTAATGTATCCACATGAGGCTTCCCCCTGGACATATGTACAGTTTGTCCTTTCATCAGCAGGTTGTGTTGTTATTTATTTATTTACCTGTTTATTTATTTATTTATTTACCTGTGCTGTCATTGGTCCGCCCTGGGTCTGGTGCAGAGCAGCTGAGGAGCTTCAAGAGAAGGACTCTCTCTCTCTCTCCCCTCCTCTCTCTCTCTCTCTCTCTCTCTCTCTCTCTCTCTCTCTCTCTCTCTCTCTCTCTCTCTCTCTCTCATTCATTGGACACATTCTGTTCTGTACATTTCACTCTTCCTGTGACGGTCCTCCAGAGACGGACGTTCTGTACACCAGCAGCAGCGAGAGGACAGCGGGGACGTCTCAGAGTCCAGTCGTCACCAGGAGACTAAATGCCTTTCATTGAGAAAAGGCTGGGGACGCTCAGAGCTGTGACTGTGTTGAAGCAGCAGATCACCTGAGCGACATGGGGAATAAACAAACCATATTTACAGATGAGCAGCTGGACGCCTACCAGGTCAGTGTGCAGGCATGTGTTCATCTGTTCATGTGTTCATGTGTTCATCTGTTCATGTATCAGCTCCATGTTCTGAACATGTTCTAACATCATGAAATGAAACAATCAATTAATTGCATTCAATTAAGTCATTACAGACAATATGAAACATACATACATTAATTTACAAAAGAGTTTATTTCTTATTTTTTAATAAATTGCAAGTTATTTCTATTTCTTTTTGTTCAGAAGTGGGTGTGTTTATTTAAAGAATTGAATAAAATTGTAAATATATAATTGAATCGCTCAGAGTTTGTTCCTTGTATCTTAAAGACTCAACTTTAAAAACAAAAGTGTAAAAAGTGTGCGTTAGAATGATGCTTATTCAGATTTGCGCAGCATCGATATTCCTGAATTCCATAATTCTGGAATCATCCAGAAAGGCGTCTCCTCCATGTGCACAGGTTTATCGTGTGTTGAGGTGTGGATTTAATAATTGATGCCAAGTCGAAGTGATCTGCTGTGAAACTCTACTCTCAGGAGACAGTTGGAGTCTGAGGAGCCTCTCTGGTTACTTCTACTTCTGCTGAGGAGCTTATCGTCCCCAGTAAAGGTTCCTCTTATAGAACAAGTGTTTCAGTGCAGCTTTAAAAAATATACGATTTTCATTTATTAAACTGGAAAAAAATCTTTAATGTTAGAAATGATATATTCATATCATAAAACTTGTTTTTTTCTACTTTTATTTATTTTTATATTTTTCTTTTCTTAAATCACAATCATCATAATGACCTAGTAAGACCTAGTTTTATTTTTATTATTTAAAGATAATAATAATTTTGAATGATTGAGTTGAGATTTTTTTTTGAATATAATTACCATAAGACCGTAAACTAGCGCATTTTATTCGTATAATTTTTGTATTTTGATTTTTTTTTCTCAGTTGACTTTGAATAAATCTTACAAGAATATTTTCATTTTCACTGTAAATACATCTTATGCAAATATTGATCTAAATTAAACAAACAACCAATCATCAGTATCTTCTTTAAAAACCCTGGTATTGGTCGACCCCCATGGTTTCCTCACATATCCTCCATGTTCTCAGCTTCACTCTTCACTCCCAGGACACACAGCTCACACACACACACGAGCAGAATGTAGAGTGAGGTGCCCTCAGTCAGTCGGCCTGCTGTGTGTGTGTGTGTGTGTGTGTGTGTGTATGTGTGTGTGTGAAGCGTGTACCGGTACACACGTCAGACACCAGCAGATCATGTTCCCTCTGCCTCCTCGCTCCCATCGTAAGTGGCAGGTGACAACACCCGTACACACACATTCCTCATTGATGGGAAACACGACACCTCCACCAGGGTTTTACAGTAAGAGTCGGTCACGTGACTCAACATGACTCATAACACACACACACACATACGTGTGTGTCACTGAGACTAGATGAAGAACATATGACCGTAAGTGTCGATTCAGTGTTTCCTCAGACTCACACGTGTTGTTTTCACTGTGTTGCAGGACTGTACCTTTTTCACCCGCAAGGAAATTCTGCGGTAAGTTTGTGTTTACATCACTTCCTGTGTGTATTTCAAAGTAAAAGTATGTTTTCATTTTGATGTGAATCGTAATACATGCACACACAACATCATCACCAAAAAACAACCTCTATATCCTTATTCAATTCCATTAAAGGCACATTACGCAGCTTTTTTTGGGTTTAAAACCACCTTTAGTTCTATCGACTTATCAGGTAATACTTCAGAGGAAATGGCTTTGATGTGACACGTAAGACTTGGGTACTCACTTGCAAGGTAATTCCCTTCTTGCACTTCCCCCATACACGTTGGTCTAATCGTCACCTGGTGGAGGAACAAGAAAATTACAGGAAAATAAACAAAGTTTTGCACGAATGAATACAAATATAGCTCGAATATTGACATCCATCCGTGTATTAGGCAATGTTAGCATCCACCTGCACTAGCAGCTGTGCTAACCGAGTTGTTTGGCGTCCTCTAGGTATCTCTGACTCGGGAGTAGGTTCACAAATATGGCGTTTACTGTTGTTGTTTTTGATGATGCATGTAAACAAAGTGGTCACATCAAAGTCAGATCAAAGACACATGAACAGCATGGCTGGTAATGTGATGTTACCCAAACCTCTGTAGGTCGTGTTGACCCTTTGAGGGCGGTGTTGTTTTCAGTGTCGCGTTTCCATCTCTGTCAGCATGTGATCATCCTAAAAAATAAATAAATATAAACATGCTCTCAGTGATTGGTATCATGACTCAGCGGCATCAGCTACGCCTCCTCCTGTCACTGGCTGCATGAGTTGATCCAATCTATTTCCTGGAATTGAGCAGTGGCGCTAAAGTGTGGGTGTTCGGAGACATTCCAACATGTTCCCCTCTGACTTCCTCTCCCTGTGATATTGAATTGACTTTGATTCTCCGGCCGCCGGTGGACTGGAAACCAAATGGACAATCAGCAGAGGGTGTAATGGGGGTCCTTCACTTCGTGACCTTCATAAAACACCGCTCCTTTCTGTCTCCGTGTGCACGGTTACGTAACATCACCGGCTGGATCTCACTCATCCCGCTGAGTCCAGCTCAGTCACACGGAGCCTTTTCATTGGATCTTCAGATTTCACATTTCAACCTTCCTGTGCGATGATATGTGATATTTCACAGTTCAGTTATGCTTGTTTATCTGCAGGTTGCACGGCCGATACCATGAGCTGGCTCCACATCTCGTACCCATGGATTACACCAACGAGCCTGACTGCAAAATACCTTTAGCCTTGATAGTCAACATGCCAGAGTTAAAGGTAAATAGTATGTATTATACAGCAGTAGTACGTATATATATCTATGGATGTAATACTGTGGTACGATCGCTGAATCACTGTTTATACAAGTAAACACCAGGATTCGACAGAATGAGGTCGTATCACTTCCTGTCCAATGTTAAAAAAAAAAAAGCATGCATAAATCTAATGAATGTCCACAAAGAAAGAGAGAGTGCTTCTATTTTGACATGACTCCAAGCAAGTGATGCAAAAGCCATATCGCCCCCTACTGGCCTGGCAGATGTACTACAACCTTTTTTTCTTACATAGCATTGAATAGATTTGACTTTTTGTGTCGACACCTCATTCACCCAAGAGACACAAGAATTGATTTTTTTTTTTTTTTTTACCGATGTTATCACACACCTACTTTTATGACACTGGATATAAAAGCTAACGTGGCGTGAAATGCTGGGTCGTTCCGTTCGGACAGGTGCATTCGCTCAGTGTGTTTAAGAACCTGCTGTTTGAAAAGACCAGGCAGGAGTCTCCGAGTTGTCGTGCTGCATATGTTTCAGCGCTTACAAATGTTGGAACAGCGCCGGCGAGAGCGTCGTGTGAGGAAGAAGGAGAGTGTGTTTTGAAAGGCCTCGGCGACAGCAACGGATTTATAGCCCATTGTGCCAAATCAGCTAATTAGCAGGGATATAAACGCGCTCACCGCAACGGCTGAGCAGCGGAGGGGAAAATATTGGCTTCGCCGCGCCGGCTACAGAGACGGAGTCAGCTGTTTTTCTCAAGAACCTTGTGATCAGCAGAAAACCACAGCGACACATGTCCTCCAAACCTGTGGCTAGCGCTTAGCAACCCCCCCCCCCACCACCCCCCGTTCACCTGGCTGTGGGTGTTTGCAGGAAAATCCCTTCCGGAACCGGATCGTGGAGTCCTTCTCAGAGGACGGGATGGGGAATCTGAGCTTCAACGAGTTCGTGGACATGTTCTCCGTCCTCAGCGAGACGGCTCCCAGAGAACTCAAAGCCATATATGCCTTCAAGATCTACGGTACCGCCGAGTCTGTACACGACACGAGACGCACGCAAAGAAGGTGTCCGCTGAAAAGTGGCGTTAACCAATGTGACTGAACCTCCCCCCAGATTACAACGTGGATAACTACCTGTGTAAGGAGGACCTGGAGAAGACTCTGAATAAGCTGACGAAGGAGGAGCTGACGCCGGAGGAGGTGGATCTGGTTTGTGAGAAGACCATCGAGGAGGCCGACCTGGACGGAGACAACAAACTCTCCTTCTCAGACTTCGAGAACATGATCACCAGGGCTCCCGACTTTTTGAGGTAATGGCGCGCACCTTTTACTCTGAAAATGAATATTTCAGGATTATAAAAGTATGTTCATACTCTTGTCCCATCTGGGTCCTGCAGCACCTTCCACATACGAATCTGAGTGGGAGCTTTGCAAGGCCTCACCTGGACCGTGACCTGGCCACAGATCAGTGCCTGACTCCGCCCCCTTCGTCTAAAGGAAAGATAAACAAACTCTTGTATCAGTATTCTCTGGCCTCACTCGGTACATTTTTATTAGAAGTTATGTTTTGCTAGAGAGTCATTCCTTAGGACCACGGTCCTGGTCTATGTTTACCAGTAGGAAATGAATTTACTGACAGTACCACTCCACCACAGTAGGTGGCGATATGCTACCTTTCGCCTGGTTAGCATTTGGACCTTCTTCCAATTAACTGCACTGTACATCTGGTGCATGCTGTTGTTATGTTGTTATCCAAAGTCAAACAACGTCACTAAATGTGTGCCAGCATTTAATGTTGTTCGACGTCTGGATGCTATATTTCGTCAAGCTAGCTCAGTATCGTCATGTAAATGTACTGAGTGTCAGCTGCTGAGACAGGAAATGACGATACTGGGAAATCAAGGATTCCTCCACGGTGGGAAATTGGATTTTCGTTGTATCACTTCTAAAGGGCTCGACCTTCAATTGTCATTTTCCCTCATTTTACTTCCGGGAAACTGAGAAATGGCGTTTTTGGTCATTTCCCGTCAGATTGCTGCTCACACATCTACCTACACTGCACACGGCGTCTTCCTGTGATGACTCACCATGTTGGTGAAAGCTCGAAGTGAATGAAAGCACAGAATTGTCATTAAAGGGCGTATAGAAATGACACTAAAAGCTACGTAGCTATGCAATATTTGTACACTTTGTCGCTTGCGAGGTTGTGTTTTACAAACATTTTGACAATCATATGTATATTACAGTGTATAAATGAAGGGCTCCGTCTGTTTTCATCTGCCTCAGATCATTTTACAGCCATGTTTTGGAAACATACACGTTACAGTATTCTATGTGACTTCAGGTATTTACTGTATGTGACTTTTAATAAATGTACTTTATCCTGTATGTTTGTGTGTAATCTGTGTGAAGGGGCTGGTTGTAGTTTTTTACAGTTCCATTATCACCAGCAGGTGGCGGTGTTGTGTTTTGTACCATGTTTGTTTACAACATAAAGTTGGCATGTTTTTGTAAATTACTTTATTGCGCAACACAATTATATTCCTGTGATAGAAAATATTTGCCTCAATAAAACTAATGAATGGATTTGGCCGAGGCTTTTATTTTGAAATAAATACAGGAAGTGATGTAAACATTAGCCATGGCGATTTACAGAATACCTCGCAGAAAAGCATTTAAACTGCTACGAGAAGTGAGTGTACTGCAACTGGAGGCTGTAGGAGCCCATGACACACACTAGTGGTAAAAAAGTGGTATTGCATTGGTGTCTTTGGTATGATGTCATACATGACTGTTATTACGAGACAATATAATGAATATAATTTTTGGGGGGTATTTTCTGTATAATCTGAGTTGAAAAAAATATACACACAGCCCTTTTAAATAGAAGCCCACCCCTGTCAAAAAGAACCCCCCCCCCCCCCCCCCCCCCCCCCCCCCCCCCCCCCCCCCCACGATGATCAAGGAGCCGTGCACAGTAAAGATGAGGGAATGAAGGAGTGAACCTCCGCTCCATCACATGAGCTGTGATAACTTGTTAAGCAGGATGTGATCAGGAGCCAGCTGCCTCAGCAGTCATGGGCATGATTACACACCCCCCCCCCCCCCCCCCCCCACACACACACACACACACACACACACACACACACACACACACACACACACACACACACACACACTGGAAACTGCAGAAAATGGTGTCTTGGACATGTGGGCTAATGATTGATGGGGTTTGGGCGCAGATTTGCATCAGGTCTATCAGACGAGGTGCAGGGCACAGAGCCATTGTTGTTATTTATTGATTTATTGATTGATGGGTTTGTTTGCGGGGGATGCACGGCGGACTCTGTACGCGGAACAGTGGGAGGATCAGACTGAGCATGTGCACAGAGTCCCACTGTCATCGTCCTGCAGAATAACCGTAACATGCTTCACCTGTGCTGAGTCAGTCAAATACAAGATATGCAAATTAGGCATACAACTCAGTAACACATCAGCATTTTTGCATTGGAGGGACGAGGTTTGTACCATTAAAGGTGCAGTATGCCGGATTTAGTGACATCTCAACCTGCCCTTCCAAGCATATGAGAGAATCAATGGCAGCCTCCAGTTATCACTAAAGTGTTCATTTTGTCTTTTATGGGCCACTGTAGAAACGGTGGTGGTGTGAGTAAAATATGGCGGCCTCCGTGCAGAGGAACACCGCGATGATGTGATCATTTTTGCATTGTTTCTGATCAAGTTGAACAAAATCCTACACACTGGACCTTTAATGGAAAAAGGCAACTAAGTGGCTCTGAGTGGATTTCAGTCCTGGTGATGTTGGAGTCAGTTAAACAGCGATCAAACCGCAAGGGAGCCATTTTATTCACTCCATTATCTCCACTTCCCGTTAACGAGGCGCCAGTATCAGTTACCGGGGGCGACGCAGCGCTGAGGGTGTGGCCTCGTTAATTAACCGGGAAACATCTGTTCATTATGATTCCCTCACAGGAGCTTCTGGCTCGCTCTGATACTCGGGGGCCGTAAAAGCAGCTGTTAGCGACCGTTAGCGTCCCCCCCATCACCATGGCAACCATGTGTGTTCATGTTTTATCTGGTTAGATTTAACAGTAGGGACCGTGGATTTTTTAAATTTGTTTATTTAGGGTTCAGGTTAAGATATTTTATAAATCCTTAGCACTGCACCTTTAACCTTGTTTCAAACGTCATTCTTAAAAAAATGAAGAATATACAAATTGTGAGTAAATCCTTTGATAGGTTTTTGGTTTAATGACAGTGATTCTTGGTGTTTTGCATATCACAAAAATGTAAATACGTTTTTTTTTAAATCAATACATTAAAAACAGACCAAAAGATCAACTAAGTCTGTTTGTTGCATATATAAAATAAATTACCACAGAGCGTATTAGTATCACATAGTGTTGTATGAAAATGAGTAAACACATCCCTCAGGGGGCGGGGCCTCTTCACCATTTCCTCTTGGCGTCGGGGAAAAGCCATTTCCATTTTTCACTCTGTCGGAGTGATTGAGATTGTTATGGAATAATCGAAAGGTGCGATTCGACTCTGCGCGGGAACAATACAAAATAAAACAATACAATCGCTCACCTTTATGACTTTTGGTCTCACGTCCTCCAGAGGCTCGTAGTAGTTTGGACAAACCGAGAGGTCCGGCGCCGGGATCTGCTCGTACGTGTCGTCCTGAGGAACCCCGGCGTAAACAGACTCGCTGTGCCGCTCCGCCGACGGCGAGCCGCGCCCACTGCCGCCATGTTCGCCCAGCAGGTGATAGATGGCGCCGGCGTCCGCCATCTCCGGACTGCGTGGGCGGGGGGCGGCGTCGGCGAGCTGCCTGACGGGCTTGCGGGAGAGTCTGGGTGGGGTGTGCGGGGGTGTGCCGAGCCTGTGCTCGGCCTCGGAGCTGAGGGAGGAGGTGGAGTCAGGGGACCTTCTCTCCAGCAGAAGATTTGATGATGAAGATGATGATGATGATGATGGTGATGATGATGGAGGACTGTGCCGACTGACCTCCAGAGAGGTGGATCTCTCAGGCCTCACTGGATCACCTCCAGTGTGCTGGGATCTTGGGATCTGTCGGGGCGAGAGCTTCCCGAGGCGAGCGTATAAAAGCCTGTCTCGGTCGTGTGCGGCGCCGGCGCCGAGGAGCCAGCTCCTCTGAGGCAGAGGCGGCACTTCCTGTTTGACAGAGCAAAGCGTCACGTTAGAAGGTCGACTGAAAATGGGTTGAGAATTGTTTTGGTTGTGTTTTTGGTCCTGAAGGGACAGAGAATGAGAAAATGGGGAAGCGCTCAGACTGCGTGAGCACCGCAGAACAGCAGTGTAGTTCTGCTACAAAATTAAATAGAATCATTAAAATAAAATAAAATAAAATAAAACAAAATAAAAGAAGAGAAAATTAAATGAAATAAAATGAAAAAAACCTGATCTATTAATAGATTCTGATCATTTAAATGTAAACGTTACCTCGGGTGTCCTGTTGTTCTTTGGTGGTTGGGCACGTGGCCGTTCGGAGTAGTGCTGACATTGCATATTTTTGCCGGTTCTGACAGAGGCCGCTGGTTTCTCCTCGGGGCTGATCTGGATGACGTCATACACCTCTTCACTCAGCACCTGCACGAAAAATAAAATAGATCCCTCAGTCCGTTATCCTCGATCAATAACACCCGAAGACGGAAACTTGAAAAGAGTTTTACTCACCTCGCAACACGAAGAGGTCAGGAATTCTCCAAACGGCTGGATGGGGCGCGACTTGTAGTATTCGATGAGCTCGGGCAGCGAGTCGTGTTCCCTGTCGTCGCCGCACACGACAAACTGCCCGTCTTTGTTTTGGTTGATGACAAAGTGTCGACACCGATCGCTGCCCCTGCGAGCGGAGACACCACAAAAGGTTTGTTGGTGAGATTCTGCACCAGAACAGGCCCTGAAACGCGGGACTGGGACCACGTGAAGTGACTTACTTGTAGGAGAGAATGTACCCGATGGCCTTTCCGCTGAGTCGGAGCAGGAAACAGCCGGGTTCCTTCTCTCTGAGGATTTCCTCGGCATCTCTGTGGGCAAAATACAGGATTACTAAATAGGTCAAACGAAAGAAAATAGAATAAGTTAAGATAAAGTAACAAATCAAGAGATAAACTAAGTATAGGAATAGGTAAACAAATACATATATATATACATATATATATATATATATATAAAAACAAAACAAATGAAAAACAAAAAAGACTAGTTTAAAGGAACAGAGGGACATTTTTTGAAAATACATTTGAAGTAATCGACCCTGGAATTTCCCGCTGCACTCGATGTGAGGAAACCACTTTCATTCATGAACAAACAAACAAAAAAAAAGGTCTTATGAATCAACTGTAAATTCAGTTGACCACTCAACCGGGTTTTGTTGCATTTCCTCTCTGCAGACAGAAGCATGACACCTGGACTGTGTTCCCTCAGAGGACCTCTCACCTCCTGCTGATGGAGCCCAGGAACCAGCTGGGGAATAATCCGTTGTGGACGATGAGCGGAGCCTGAGTCTCGATGAACCACTTTGACGTCAGTTCCCTCAGTTTCCCTTCCACCAGTTCGGCTCGAGACTCTGCTGGTTCCATCGTCTCTGGGTCCTGATCGACAACAACAACAACAACCGCCACCACACACCGACACTTTAGTGATGATGCTCTGGCTTTGTCGGCCAACATATACGAACACAGAGGCTGTGCTTGAACTCATTTGCTTATTTTCCAGGAGGCGTGGAGCAGAGATTAAAAACAGCGCAGCGTTTTCATCGTGGCTGCAGCAAAAACTCCCAACGCTCCAGCTACACACGTGTGTGTGTGTGTGTATTTATAGTAATACAGAACATTAACATGAACGCGCCATTTAATCACAGTACACACTAACTTTTGTCACACAGTCCCTAAAATCCAGGTCAGATCTACAACATCACAGTCAGTACCTGACATTAAGAAAAACAAACAAACACAAAAATAGACTTAAATGAGGTTTACAAACTATTTCTAAACAAACTCTGAGTGACTTGAAAGCTGAGTTCTCACCTTGAAGCAGAATTTCAGATGATTCACCAAAGTCGGCGATTTGAGATTTTTGCGATCCCTCGTCTTGGAGCGAGAGAAGATGGTTTCTGCTCTGGGTTTCTTCTTCTTCTCCAACCCTAAAAAAAAAAAGAATCAACACATACATTATTCTCATTATTATTGTGACTGTGTTTAAATACACGGTGCAGCTCCAGTGTTAGTGGCAGGGACCGCACCTCTCCTGGACCCTGGATGATGTGCCTGGTTTGAACCTGGAGTCATCTCAGCGATCATTGTCATCTTCAGTCAGAGGAGCACTGAGGGAGGTTGAGTCCACATGGGGAGATGCAGACAGGTGACATTTACAGTTGCACACTTTTTTTCCCCAGCGAGATGGAAATTTAAACAAAAAAAAAAAAAAGAAAAAAAAAAGACGACAGTTTCATCTTATTTGCATGAAACAAAGTGACGGCTTCCTGGCGAGAAATGGAAAGCGAGCTGCACAGAAACTGTGGTTTGTGTTCACACCGGCTCACGGGGGGTGTGTGGTGGGGTTAATGTAGGTAATGTACCCACACACTCGTCTGATTGCCGTGGCAACTGCGTCACGGTGTCGATCGCCTCTGTTTCCTGAATCATTGGCAGTTTGTCGTGGTTAAAGTAAACAAGGCCGGAGTGAGGGAGTGGAACTTTGACGGGAAAACCTGCAGAAGTGATGGATGTTACCAGCTTGAATATATTTCCCCAGCCTTGTTGTCATGTTGATGATGTCTCGGTGATGATAGCCCCCCCCCCCCCCCCCCCCCCCCCCCCCCCCCCCCCCCTCGGTGATGATAGCCCCCCCCCCCCGACCCTCACCCTACCCCACCCCACCCCACTCCTTACGAAGGGCGTGATGAGTCAGTCCCATTGGGTTTTCAGCTCGGCGGTGAGCAGCAGTAGGAACTCCCTGTGGGGGAGAGAGCAGAACCAGTGACAGTGTGTCACCACTGGACGGGACGAGACCGGATTTCACTCCCTAATGTGAAACTGTGCCGACGCCCCCTCGTCGCCACACTCACTTCACCCGGGGTCAGGTGATTGAAAAGGAGCGTGAGCTCATTGTTACCGTTTCAGTGGAGTTTAAAGGCGCTAAATGGAAACGATCCACTCGAGTCTGACTGCGTCCGGGTTGGTGAGGGGGGCGGAGCTGCTGGGAACTGAGAACGAGGTGGATTATACAGAAAAGTCATCCCCAGACCTAAATACAGTACGATGTGTGATATGATGACATGGGGTGACGTGGTGTGATGTGGAACAGTGGAAGGCTCTTTGGGATTTTGTTTATAAACATATAGAGTGATGCGGCGACACAACCGGGAGGAGGATGCGTGTCGTTAAAGGCCAGGAGTCAGTCGAGGCCTGTTAAAGGTCACAACGATGTTTTCACGTCTCCTTTTCTTCACAGAACATCAGAGGAAAACCAGTAGAGTCAGAAACAGCCGACGGGTTTAATTATAAACTCATATTCGTCTCATGGAAGTCCCTGTGAGCCACAGACGACATGTCGAGACATGTTCCATTAAGCTTCTTGAACAGCTTGTTCATCTGGAATCCAAATCAAGGCTCAATGCTTTACATATTTAGATTTCACTTTGTTGGAGCTTGATCTTTGTTGTACTGTTATTGTATGTTTGTTTTTTAAATCAATTGTGTACATGAATACGGCTCGATCCTGATTTCAAATACAAAATAACCATTTATTTGACTTTCATTTGATTGTGTCTTCTCATTTTTCTCGTCCTTCTGTGCGCTGACGTTCCTGTTTTCACAGGAGGAAAAACAAAAACAACCCATTCTGCTGCTCACCCGGTAAAACAGCGCCCCCCAGCGGCGCTCGTGCCTCGCTGCTCCTCCTGCTTGGTTGAGCTTGAACTCCACCTCCCATGATGCCCCGGGGCAGGAGGCAGGCAGTCATGCGGATGGAAGCGGCAGTGGGCATCCGCCACTGCTGTTGCTCCTGCTGCTGCTGCACAGACAGGGAGGAGGAGGAGGAGGAGCACCGAGAAGAAGAGAGTCACGGGGAGGAAGATGAACGAAGAGGAGGTGGATGGCAGCGACGCCAGCCCGGGCTCGGCCCCGCGGATGGTGGCCACCAGGTCCGTGGACGTCGCGGAGGTGGAGGGCAGCAGCAAGGAGCAGGCCTCCAAACTGTGCGGCTACTTGAACAAACTGTCCGGTAAGGGGCCTCTGAGGGGCTACAAGCCGCGCTGGTTCGTGTACGACCCGCGGAAGTGCTACTTGTACTACTTCAAGAGCCCGCAGGATGCCCTGCCGCTCGGACACATCGAGGTCAGCGACGCCTGCTTCTGCTACGACGTGGAGGGAGAGGAGGGACAGTTCGAGATCCGCACCGCCGGGAAGGAGTTCCTGCTCAAGGTAGGAACTTTTGTTTTCTCCCCCCACCACCACCACCACCCTCCAAGGGTTAGGAACTTTCTTTTTTTTTTTTTTTAAGGTAGGAACTTTTCCTCTTGGAAAACAAAGTTCTATCTTGAGGGTAGGAACCTTTCTCGTGGAGGTAGGAACGTTTGTTCTGGAAGTAGGAACGTTTCACTTTTAAGTAAGGTTGCGACTTTTCCTCCGGGAACACAAACAATCTGTGAGGTAGGAACCTTTCTTTTGTAGGTAGGAACTTTTCCTCTGGAGGTAAAAAAAAAACCTAACTTTAAAGTAGGAACTTTTCTTCAAGGGATTCAAACATTCTATATTTAAGGTAGGAACGTTTCTCCTGAACATAGGAACTTGTGTTGATCTGTCATTTGTCACTTCCTGTTCTCTTTGTGCAGACACACCCATTCTAACTCTTCACACTGTTTTTATTCTGACATGCTCATATTTCTGCTGAGTCAGCAAAGTCCATCACTATTAAAGGTGCAGTGTGTAGCATTGTGGTTGAATGACTTCCACTTCTGTTCAAACTCATTTATACCGAATGTACAAAGTTGTTTATATACAGTCAAATTGTTGTTTACAATAATAACCCCTTAACCATAATCCTTACATTAAAGTCCCCAACATGGAAGCAGCCATGTTTTTACAGTAGCTGATAAGGGACAATCAAAACAACAATAATAACCGATGGCAACATGGGATGCCACGTGCACCCTCACCACTAGTTGTCTCCAAGTCCTACACACTGTACCTTTCAAAAAATAAAATAAAAATCAGCAGTGCAGTATGTGTCATCCTCACACTCAGCTGTTTTCTCCTTCTCATGACCTCATCCATGTCACCCATGCTTTGTCAGAGGGTCATGTGACTGTCCCTCCGTGGAGTCATGTGACTGTGACCCCCCCCCCGGTGGCTCCCCCTCAGCCGGCCCGGCCTGTGGCCCATAGCTGAAGCAGATGGAGAGACTAGTTGATGGCAGGACCGGCTGCAGGGCCCTGAGGCAGGAACAGAGACTGAAACCAGCGTCTGCCGTGGTTCACATGACGCATTTTTATCGTGACCTGTCGCTGAAAACCGTTTCACATGTTGATTTCCTAACTGCGCAGCTGTTATCTTGTTCCCTGACGAGGTTTCATTCCTCAACTATTGACGCGTGAGCTGTCGGGCAACCTTTGGACTCCTGCTGGACAAACAGCGGAAGTGCTGTTTTGTTGTTAAAACGTGCCTTTGCGTGTTTGCAGGCTCCCAGCAGGCAGGTGATGAACTTCTGGCTCCAGCAGTTGCAGCAGAAGCGTTGGGAGTACAGCAACACGCGGGGCTCCGCCCACAGAGACAGCTGGAGCTCCCCCACCCAGGCCTTCCCTCCCTCTGGACTCGTAGGCAAAGACAATGGTAGGTGCACGCTCACGTGCACACGTGCATGTTTGCACTTCTATCTTTATAAGGACCGATCGCACTCTCTAACCACCAGACCGTGACATCACAACCAGCACTAAAACTTAAAGGTACAGTGAGTTGGATTTCGTGGCATCAAGTGGCAAAAGTCCCGTTCAAGCACAAAAGAGGAACTTATGCTAGCTAGGTCCATTTTGTGTCATCTGTCCTGATTTGTTCGAATCCTCAAATGTAATATTTACATCTGCAGTAATCTGGTTAATCTCGCTTCATGTGCAATGTGTCGGATTTAGCGACATCTACTGGTGAAGTTGGATATCGCAGCTGAATACCCATCCTCCTTCCAAGCAAATTCAATTAGGTGTTTATTCTGTCCATTCTGGGCCTCTGTACAAACATGGTGGGGCATCATGGCCGCCTCCATGGAGAGGACGCACTCTCCATGTGAATGTGTGGCCGCACATTCTGCTGCTCGCTGTCATCGCGTCCCGGCACCAGCCTGAAGGTAAACACCTGTATCTGATGGGTGGATGTTGACACAGGCGCTGCAAACAGCACCAGCTCCAAACCTGGCAACCAAATTGCCAGTTTGGTTGCCAGGTTCCTGAGATTATCAGTAACAGGAGGTGGGAGTCGGAATATCGTCGAGTGGTGTGTGTTTTTTATCTTAATGCACTCAAAGTAACAAAAACAACTTAAATGTTATGTAACTCTGTTCACATCAGAGTTGTCCTCAAACCAGAAGGTCAGAGGTTCAACTCCCCCCCCCCCCCCCCCCCCCAGGGGTTCAACTCCCCCCCCCCCCAATCCTATATTCTGAAGTGTCCTTGGGCAAGATACTGAACCCCATCTTACCCCATATGCCTCGTCCAATCAACACCCGCGGGAAAGATCTAATGGGGTCAGGCAAGATGCCACCTGGGTGGCAGTGACT
>JAFBJT010002978.1:0-16932 GCA_016785325.1 Chascanopsetta lugubris | reverse complement strand
GGGGGGGGGGTCATCTCCACCGCGGAGGTGTCGCTGTGTGTGCGTGTGTGTATTCGTGTGTGTGTGTGTGTGTGTGTGTGTGTGTGTGTGTGTGTGTGTGTGGAGACAATGAGAGGGCGCTGGTGGTGACAGTAGGATGGGCAGGTGAAGAGGTTCGCACGTGTGTGGCGAGTCCTATTTGTGCATGCGACCTGCCCGCGTGGTCCGAGGGAAACGCTCCCTGCTGTAGCTGCTTTTGAGGAATGACATGCACCGGCGGGTCGCTCGGAGTTTAGCGGCCCACTCGCCGTCCGCGGAGAGCGGGACGGCGAAGAGGGGACACGCGAGTCGTGGCAGAGTGCGGAGAGATTGTTCCCACTGAGGTCATCCGACAAACGCTCACGCTAACGTTCATGCACGTCCCCTCGCCCCTGCCAAATCCCCCACCCCCACCCCCACCCCCACCCCCACCTCCACCGTGTTCTGAATGGATATATGAATGTAGATGGGAGCGATGGGATGGGGCTGACACGAATCTGCGAAACGGAGTTCATGCGAGGCGAACACAGACTGAAGGCTTCTCCTGTACAGAGTTCGTGCAGCCCCAGCGGCACAGGGCTCCACTGAGATAATACGGGGGGGGGGGGGGGGGAAAACGGGGGGGGGGGGGGGGGGTTGAAACTTATGTAAATGTAAAGAACTCACTTTGAAGTTACTTAATATCATTACAATCACACCAGCAGAAGTGGGTCATGACCCCAAGACGGTGACTTTTCGTTACTTCTGAAAACTGGTGGAGCTTTTGGCCGCCAAGTGGACGAAGTACTCAGTACGTTTCACAGACGTTCCACGTTGAACACTAGAATAAAGAACCCAGTTTTTTTTTTAAAGAAAACACGTCATTTCCTTTTTGGATTATTCAGAAATTCATGAATAATTGCAACAAGATAACACTCGTACGCTCTGTGTTTCCTGACTCCATCGGAATCCAGTGAGTTCCACCCAATCAAAGAGGCCGTCCCACTAACTGTCGTGTCCCGTCATTCACGTCAGTCTCGTCGTGTGTTCAATGTTAGATTCCTGTCTGCATCAGGTCGTGCGCTGTTTTTCACGTCAAGTCAAGAATCAAGTCAGGTTTTTAAATCATGTCACGTTCGTCTGGATTCACGTTGGGGTCTCCACGTCTGCCGTCTCGTCCTCGGTGGAGCGCCGGCGCCTCAGGTCACTTGCCCTCCCTGCCTCTTGTGTTTCCCGCCTGTGTGATTGTCGGCCCCGCCCTAATGAGCTCCACCTGCGTCCCGTCACCCCAGTGTACATCCAGTCTGTGGCTGTGTCTCAATTCCGGGACCGCGTACTTCCAAGTGCGCATTTGGAGACCTCCGACGCCACAGCCGCGCCACCAGTCCGTCCCATTTCTCAGGGCGCTCAAAACGCGCGCGCGGAATTCCCCCGAAAACGAAGCGTGGATCGATGTGGGCTTTGCGGTCGACCAGATCCCACAATGCATTGCGCTCAAGGGGGGCCTCTTCAAAGCGAATGACGTCACACAGAGAGCACTCGTGTACACTTATCGTACATCAGTGCCATTTTATGTGGCTCCATTTGACCTTGGCAACCGCTGAAGAGCGGACCGTCTCATGAGTGAGGGGGAGAGTGCGCCGAGTCCGCGCTGGAGAGTGCGCGCAGGGAAGTGCACTTGGTAGTGCGCTGCCCCCGAATTGAGACACAGCTCGTGTCTTCCCGTCTGGTTGCCAGTTCGTTTTGTCACCTGCTCGCTTCGTCATGTCCTTCACCTCGTCGACCAGCGATGATGGTGGAATACCCTGAGCTGAGCTGCAACGTTTTTTTTCGTTCATGCTGATTTTCTTCTTCTCGTGTTTTACCGAGCAAGATTTTTTTTCCGGTGTTTTTTTTTTGTTGTTGTTGTTAGTTTGGTCTTTGGTTATTCCGGTCGTCCTCGTTTCGGCCGGCCGCGTGTGGCTGTAGCAGACTGACAGCCAATCAGATTGCAGCATCTCTCCGTGCCGCAGAAACGCCAAATGACACCATACTGTCACATACTGCGCCGTTAAGCCACATCGGAGCTTTTCCACCGCGTGACAGTCAATTCGGAGACCTACCAGACTGGCTCGGGCCTCCCAGAGCCTCCTACCCTCGCCCTAACACCAACCAGGAGGCACAGCAGCAGTGCACATATGCATGTGGCTCGGGCTATTTTAAATTGTGCAATAAATAGATAAATAAAGCTATTGTGAGCAGGAGAAAACAGCATGTAAACACATGTGGTTCCAATTCCGCAGATGTCAACAGAGTTTGCGGTTGTGTTGATTTTCCTCTGCACCGTGTTTAGTGGTGTATCGCTGGTTCAACACAACACGCGGGATGAAGGCAGAGGTGTGGGAAAGACTTTGCGTTATTAAATCTACGGTCCATCGAGATCCAAATGGAGGCGCTCGCGCACACACACACACACACGCACACACACACACACACACACACACACGGACGTGACTTTATGCGACGACAGATAGGCAGGGAATGTAAGCTGATTTCACTTCCCACTAATCCTGTAAGGAGAAGAAGAAGAAGGCAGCGAGCGGCGGCGCGCAAATAAATCAGGATGTGGGGACGGCAGGAGAACACAGAGCCGCATAGTTGCAAGCGTGTTCCACATTAACCCCCTGCCACCACCTCCGTCAATACCTCCGCTGGGATGGAAGCGCTCGGTGGAGCCGTCTGGCCACTGGATGTGCTGCTTCGGCTGTAAACACAGACGCCGCTCTCCACGGGAGCGGCTGAGGCGCGGGAGGCGAGCTCATCGTGCCACACGGGTCTCTGGTGTCTGGTGTCTGTCGGCGCACGGCTGAAATTCCCGGCGCAGTGCTCTGCAATGTTGACGTGCCGATTTTCAAAATGTGCTCTTGCTCACCGACGGCGGCCCTCGCGTTAGTCGATCCCGTCGACACATTGTGGGCAGGATATCGGGATCATTGATCTGCGTCACGTGAAAACTCATCGAGGCCCGAGTTTGTCTGATGCAAAGAAACAGATCGCGGATCGGGAGAGAGCAGGAATCGCTTTGAGGAGCCACATCCGCTTGCTCCGGGACCGTCATGAATGACAAAGCGGAGACATGGAGGAACGATGAACAAACAACAATAACCAATAACACAATAACCTTCCTGCGCAGTTCCCGGGAATTCCTCTGGCGGTCTCTCGCATTAAAGGGCCACTAACCCAAATGCAAGCAGAGACACAAACAAGATGCGACGAGGGCGATGCTTCCCACATTTGTCTCTCCAAGTGATGTGGTTCATTTAGTTTAACAGAATGTATTCTCACACTTGGATGTGTCAGGCCGTGATGGAGGGCCCCCCCCCCCCCCCCCCCCGTCAGGCCGTGATGGAGGGCCCCCCCCCCCCCCACCACACACACACACACACAGTGGGCCGACAGGAAGTAGACAGACACCATATCACGCTTGGGCAATAGTGTCGCTTAACTGAAACCAGATCCCCGCGGGCCCGGGATGAGTTCTTGTGCTTGTCATCGACGCAGACTGAGTGCACATGGACACATGTTCCGCTCAAACACAGCCAGGGGGAGTCACTTCCTTTTGGATCCATTGTTCTTCGAATAACGTCATGTTCAATGACACAGAACCGACTATTAAAAACTGTGTAAACCAATCTGGATTAATTGATTTTCAGGCCTTGTTCTTTCTGTTTCTTAGTACCTCTGACAAGTGTTGATGGCACACGTGTCAAACTCGTGGCCCCGGGGGCCAAATGTTTCCCACAAGCTCATTTCATGTGGCCCGTGAGAGCTGAAAGGCAAATGATCGTCTAAAAGTAAAAGTCTAAAACACACATTGCCCATGAACTCTAGTGAACTGCACATGCCACTTTTTCTGTGTAGCAATATATTCAGTGTTAACAGATGTAACATGTGTGGAACTGTATAAACAATATGTGTAACTGAAATAAATAATAGATTGATAAATAATAAACAAATTTGAGGGCGGTTCTTTTACAAGATGTTCAGTGGTAATCACATTTAGTCCCACAGCTAAAACCCGCCCCCTTTTTCTGTTTGTTTATTTGTAGACTTACATTTCTTAACCTTTGTCCACCAAACTTTTTATGATGTGGACCTGAGATGAGGTTTTTCAATCAGCGGATCCAGGATTATATACTTTCGCAATTTGCTATTCATCCCCTGGACCAATGTTTTTCAATGATTGACCAATTTTCATGAATCTTACTTTCTTGCAATGTAAAGACTGGAATGGAGATGATCCAACAAGTATTGGTTGGTTTTCATGCTTTGATGACGCATCGAACGGAGACGCTAATAAATATTGAACTCATGTTTTTCATTCCACAGAGTGAAACCAGCAGGTGAATCGGACCCTGCTGTAAAGTTTGCATCACTGTGGTGAAGCGCTGTACCGTTCGCACGTGAAGCAAATACCACAAAGTCCATTAAGTGTGAGTTTTAAAGGCCAAGTTGCTAAGTACAGCAGCAAAGACGCAGGACGACTGGATCCGGATGACTCTAACTTCTCAACCAGAAGGTGTGGGATCAAGAGGGTGGCTCGTCTAACACCTGTTTGAAGAACAGGAGCTGCAGAATGATGGTTTATCTCTTATGCATCCATCACTTTTCAACTTTTCTGGATTACTTATGTCCGGCCAGCTCCGTTGCACTTTGCCGCGCGGCTATGAGGCTTCTCTCAGGGCGGATTCATTCCAGCGGCGTGTAACAACAAACGTAACAAGTCCCCATCTGTTTTTCTGTTACCGTTTGCATGCGAGCCCCGCGCTCTCTCCGGCGCGATCGCATGACGATGATCAATTCAGAGATGTTTGACGGACAGATGAGCGACGGCTCGTATCGAACCTTCTCCCTCACGTCATCGGACGATGACCTCACGCTGGGCCGATGACAAACGGAGTGCGGCGTTACGTGCCGTGAATGCGAACGATCCATCCTGCTGTCAGCCATTACGTGTGAAGGCCAGACGAGAAACCAAAGGGAGGGAGGAGAGTCTTGGATTCCAGGAGGAGAAGGGGAGGAGGGGGTGGGGGGGGGTGGGGGGTCCACATTTCTTGACCTCTAATTCTCACCACATCATCTCCTCACCTGATGAAAGACGTTGCCAAGCGGCCAGTGCAGACTTCCAAGCCAGACAGTTCGTCTCAGTCGAATGCCGCGATCGTGCAGCCCCCTGGCCTCCCCTCCCCTGGAATTACGGAGGGGGCCATTTGTCGTTTGAAGAGTTTCCTGAGTTACGGCCGGTAACCTGAAAGCACCTTGGCTCCGATCGCCGCCCGTTCTCCCCCTCTGTTCTCCTACAGGGAAGTGTGTGTGTGTGTGTGTGTGTGAGGGCGGGGGGGGTGTGGGGGGGGGGGTGGGGGGGGGGGGGGGGGGGGGGGGCTCCCTTTCGTGCTGCCTGGGAAAAAACAAAAAAAAAAGAAAAAGAAAGGAACAGACACTCTGCAACCACCTGCCATAAATCTGCACACTTAACTGCGGGCCCTTGAATCTATCATCCCAAGTGCCGCGAGTCCGGGGGCCACCTCTTGTCATGCGAGAAGGAGGAGAGGAGGAGGAGGAGGCGGTCGCTCACAGGTGCTCCCGCTCGCAGACTTATGGCCGGCGCTCCCCCACTCCGCAGTCACGCAAGCGCTGCCCTGCGCCTGGACCTCTGCCTGATTTTACTGCAGCCCGCGGGGAAACCCGACGCCGCGAAGGCCCAGGGTCCACATCAATTTCACGGGCAAATGTACTAGGGAATAAATCATCTCGAGTATTTATGAAAACGGAGACGGGAGAAGGAGAAAGTGAGCCGCGCTGACGTCCCCCTCCCCCCACCCCCCCCCCTCCCCTCCCCTCCCCCCCCCTCCCCTCCCCTCCCCCCGAAAAATGTCAAAACAGGGGTGCAGAGTTATTCTGCACCGTCATCTTCCTCACTCTGTATTTCAAAGAAGGCAGTTATACAGCGCGCTGTATATTATTATGAAGTCAAATAAAAATCTAGGTGCATGGGGCAGTTAAATTTGACTAATCATATTTCTTCCAGACACGAGAGGCTCCAGAAATAAGACCTCAGGGTTTATAGGTCATTTGAGATCAGCAATTTGGCTTTTTTATGGGGCAGGATTCAGTCCAGACGTTGTTAAATGAAATACACGCAAATGCTGATGTCTCTCTCTCCCTGCGCTTTTAATACACTGATCATTAAAAACCAAAGCAAACCATGTCCAGTGTTGTTATCATTATCATTGTTGTTGTTGTTGTTGTTATTGTTGGGTTGGAGGCTAATGACCTCCCAACAGCAAAACGAACTTTTGAAGATTGGTTAAACTGCTCGGGCTTGAGTTCACACCTCGTTTGAGCACATTGTGTGCTAAAGGAAAATCGACTGTCTTGCCGTTTGCGAAACTCCGGTTTTTGCCTAAAATCTGAAGATCCATGCGGATGTGGCTCTCCGTTCAAACACGAAGAATGGTTTTCTCAGGTTCTGTCCAGTAAGCCCAGGCAGGGGTGGATCCAGAGTGAGTATGGAATCTGATTTGCCCCTGAAGTATCCCTGTCCAATCAGTACAGTTCTTGATTTCCAGATTTCAGTCGGGACTAGGGCCTTGAACCGAACAGTCGGCGGTTCAAGCCCCGCACGGACCAAGTGTAGAGTGCGGACTGGGGAGGTGCCATCTCCTCCTCCTCCTCCTCCTTACTGCCATGGAGCCCTTGAGCAAGGCACAGAAGCCCCCAACTGCTAAGGGCGCCTGCACGTGGCAGACCCCTCGCTCCGACATCTGTCCATTAGTGTACTGTATATACATGTGTGGCCTGTGTGAGTCTCAGACAGTATGTGCATGTAGTCAATAACAACAGAGTGAGGAATGTAATTTCCCCTTCGTGGAGATAAATAAAGGTTGTCTTCTTCAAACTCGTCCTTTGATAACAACAGTAACAACAAATGTGACGGTATTCATTTTAAAATATATGTTGAAGTACATGATCTGAATACTGTTCGTACGACGCATGCATTTGCGCAAAGCCGTGAAACAAAGAGTATGATGGACGACTCCGATGTAAAGTTGACTTCATGAGGAGTTGCGCATGAATGGCCATTATGCAAATCAGCCCTTCAGTCTAACGTGTGGCCCAGATTCAAAGAAATCTGAACAAACAAACCAACATTTAACACATGTTAAATACATTTTTCTTGTGGCCACGTTTTCTGTCTGGACAATATTAACATTCTTCTTCTCCCTTCTCCTCAAAGACTTCGAATCACACACACTGTTCCCAGAAGCATAAACACAACAACTTCCTCCTCTTTGAAACGTGGAGATTTATGATTAGAAAATACAGAAACCGCACACTCTGTCATCGTCTGTGTCCTGCAATCCATTCGGATTTGTACATGTTGTTGTGTGTTAGAGGCGGTGACACACTTTACTGGAGAGAAAGTACAAATAATGAGGCTGAGACATACTGAGGTCAAAGTACACGGTTTGACTTTTCTCCTTGATTGAATTAGCACTCGCAGCTGTAGCTGAGGATCAGAGGAGCTGTCCTCTGACCAGAGGGTCGGGGGCTGAAAATTAATTTGCGACAAATGTACTGAAGTGCGGCAAATGTATTTTATTATTTCCTGCCACAAATATCTATCAACAAAAAGCAGTTTCTGGTATTTTCTGAACGACATGTTCTGATGTCTTCAAATCAACATATTTTTTCCCACCACAGAGTTTCACAATCTACAGTTCAGCTTGTGTCGTTTAAAAAGTATCAGCGGCGGCCGAAATATTGAGCTGCAACGTACCGATCACACTCGCCCACCGTGCTCCACATGAAGGGCCCTCCGTTTATTTATTTTTTTATTTTTTTACATAAATCGGAGATGAATCAATACTGGACAAACGAACAGGCTGCAGGCCGACAGAGGGAAAGAATACAGCGCGGCGTCCGATCAAGGTGCCATCACTTTGATGAAAGCTTCACAAACACATTTTTCTGTGAGGATGTCTCAGCCCCAACTCCCCCTAAAAATCCACACCTTGGTCTGCGTTCCTTGTCGCCCCGGCAACTGTTGGCAACTTGCTTAGCTAACCCCGAGGTGAGCAATGCTCCGTGGTCACGACTCCGTGGTCCCGTCCGTTTTCCAGGGAATGGAGTCATTACAACCGCACGGGTGACTGTGGCACCATCGCTGATGGTGATGTTTTCGACGTGCAAACGAATCTTTTTTTTATATTTTTTTTTTTACGTCGATGCGTGATTAGGCGTTTAGAAAGGCTACGAAATCAGACAGTGACCTCGCTCACGCTTTTCTGGGAAACCGACACAAACTGTCTGCGCTCTTCCTTTCAAACCCATGAGTCTGAGAGCTGCCGCCATCTTTTGTTGGCCACTCTGGATTCAGCACCCACACGGTGAAATAAATCCACATGGTGGAGTGTTTGTCTGTGTGTTTGTGTGCGTGTGCGTGTGTGTGGAAACTCACTCATACCCGACGAATGCGAGCACAGCTGCGTGAGCAATAACCGCACTTTTACTACAGTACAACAGGTGCCACTATAAACAACCATTGTTTTTGGAAGTTCCCTAATGCCGCTCTGGACGTGTGATTTTAATCACATCAGATATGAAAAGAAAAACACACAACTCACCAGACGGCAACATAAAAAAACAGGCAATTCCGCGGCCTTCGTTAAAACGTCGCCCCGGACGCATCAAAAGCCATAAATGAGCGAGTGGCGTCGGGTGGCGTCACACCTCCGAGCCTGGTTCCGACGCTCTGCCGTGCCTTTAGGCCGCTTATCACTCTGGGTAGTCATGAGCTCATTCCATGTCAGCCAGTGAGGATACGGCTCTCTGTAGGCACAAGCTAATTATCTTCAGGCACGCAAAGTGTGAGCGGCTCCGTTCGGGCCCCCCAACACTAGCACAGTGTGTGTGTGTGTGTGTGTGGGGGGGGGGGGGCAGACTTCCTTTCACCCCATAACATTCCGCCATCTTTCCCTCACATGACGACCACATAAGTCATCCCAGCATTGTGTTTTCCTTCCCAAACATTTACACGCCGCATTCCAGTGCATGACAGCAGTTTTAACTGCGGAGAGGAGCGTGATGTATTCAGGCTGAATCACAACATTGTAATTTGTATTGAGTTTCACAGACTGGGCTTTTAGTCATTAGCACAAATGGCTTCCAGGACACCGTCCGTCACTGCAGCTCCCTCTCCCTCTCCCTCTCCCTCTCCTCTGGCACTCCTGGACTCACTTTTTTTTTTTTTTTCCCCCAATGGAGATCATTCAGATTATTGTAGTGAGTCAGTCTGACAGATGAGAGACTTCATGCAGAGCAGAGTCAGGAGGAATGTTTGTGACAGCACCTCAGTCGGGAGAAACTCCACTGGACTGCAGGAAATAAAGGCTGCCCTCTAGTGTCAGATCAGCCTCGAACCGTTCAAACACAAGCAGTGAATTCCTTTTTGATGAGCATATCATGTAATATGCTCCACATGAAGTTACGGCGCCATTGAACCAATCTTGATTATAATTACTGTGTTATTCAACTTAATGTGGACTCTCTTTGTTTATGGACTTGAACCGTGTTGTTTTTGTTTTGTTCGATTTGTGTTTTTTGTTCTTTATTTCCTCTCCTTTGAAACCTCTGGAGTCCCTTGGACTTTATTTTGTGTCGTTCCTTCGTACTCTGAGTCTTTCTGTCTTCTGTTCCTTCTAGCTCATAGCAACATCGCTGTCTTTCCCACTGAGTCTGTAATGTTTCTTCCAGACAGATTGTCGTTTCCTTCTTTCAGCCTTTGCATCTTTTGAAGAGTTTTTGATGTAAGGTTCGTGTAAGTTTTTTATTTTTTATTCCAGTACTAGTAAATATAGTCAGCATACATTCCTCGACATAATAACTTCATATTGAGAGCATCAGGTGGCCCAACTGTTTTCAAATATGTACTTAAACTATATTCATTAGGCCTTTGAGCATTTTCCCATTACCTACATGAAGCAATGATTCTGTACTGGATTGAAAATTAAAAATATTACCACAAATAAATACCATCTGCTGCTTCCATGACCTATAAGAATGGCCCTAAGCACACAGGTGGAAACACACCATGACTCGGATTACTGGATAAGCAGTGGAGGATGACATGACATGCATATACATATATATATATATATATATATATACACACACACACACACATGAATATATATTGATACTTTTATGAAGAAAATAGTTTCTAACTTTTGTAAAGCAAAGGGTTTTTGAGCACCAGGCACGTTGGCAGTTGAATTCTCAAAGTTTGATGCCTGTGTAAGTACAGTATAACAATAAAGCTGTTTGAATTGTACTCAGAAGACCCAGAGTGTTGCTAAGAAAATATATTTTATTTTGTTTTCCATTCAAATCAAATATATTTGCAGAACATTTTCATAAAGTGTAACCATAAACTACATATTTTTGAGGGTCACCCGAATTTTTAAACAAAAAGTAAATCACCTTTCAAGGTTTGAATATTGATTCTTTGTTTGATGCAAATAGAACCAAGACGTTGATATATACGAAGCCAATGAGAGCTGCATTCATGTGCTGTACTTTTGTTAATATGCAAATTCACAGATCATGCTTGTTCATCATTGTGTCCCATTGTAACAGTGCTCATTGTAACAGTGCTCATTGTAACAGTGCTCTTAAATCCATGGGTAAACACTGGAGCACAGGAGGCCTGAATGAAACCACCAGTCTGAAACATGTGTCGATGCTGCCCCCTAGAGGAGGCTTGAGTCACTACTTTAATTCATCATTCCTGAATACCACACTCCTCTTTGTTTTGACATAATAGATTCAGCTAAATAAAGACTGCGACATATGATTGATCAATCAAAACGCTCTCTCTGAAGACATAAGGGTCCAGTGAAAAACGACCATAAACAGCAGACCATAAACTGACCGACAACAGGGGCTTCAGGAGCAACTCCGGCTCCTGTGTGGTTGTTAACAGGTTGATAATGTGGTTACGTCCTGCCTGTTGTAGCCTGCTGAGGCAATTACCACCCACCAGCGGCACTAAACACATTTAAGGCCGGTTTGATTCATGGACGGAGTTGACTGGACGTATCGAACCACGCGGCCCGACAGATGATGTCACCCTCATCTTCATTAGCGCTGGGCTGGCCCACTGCTTCGTTTTTTCACACTGCATCAACCGGGTGGACGTGAGGACAGATCTCCCTCCTCATTATCCAATCATTTACCGGACTGCCAATATTCGTGCAACGATTCGTGCTTGTGGCGGGGCACGTTGTGGCAGCATGTCCAATTTTTACCAATATGTGAGACGGATACTAACGACAGCTGAACGCCTCTTCGCCTCCCCCCTGCTTTCAAAGAATGGAGGAGAGTCTATGGGAATCCTCACTTATCACTGAAACATACAGCTTTAAGTTTGTCCACTCTAAATAGACAGTGCCCATCGTGGTGCCAACTCTCGGACCACTAACATTGATTTGCGAATTCTCTGGAGGCTGGTCAATTATCTGAATATGCTAATTACCATTTCCATTGCTCAGGAATGAGTCCTTTGTACTTACAATCACAGTAGATGCGAGTCCTTGCCAGGAATGGACGATCGAATCATTTTTGGGAGTTTTAATCGTAACCGAAGGCGAATCCCACTCGACTGGCAGCATTGAGAGTTATTCAGCGAGACGTATTCGACCGCACCAAGCAACCTCACCACTAGATGTCACAAAATCCCACGCACTTTAAGCGACGCGAGTGTTGCTCTTCGCTCCGGAGCCTTCCTTCCGACGATAAATAAATCACTCTGACCTGCCAGGGTTTCAAAGATAATGAGAGGCGTTTCCCCCCGTTGTTCTCAGGCGCAGGTTTCTCGGCGGTGTGTGGCTGTGGGCTCGGAGCCGTGGGGCCCGGTGCTGTATGTTGGATGAATATTTGATGGCCCTTAATGGAGCCTTCGCCCTCGCGCTGTGGTTTTGTTTTTCTCACCTCACAACAAAGCGCCGCGGTTGGAGCCGTGCGCTTGGCATCCTATTTGGCGCTTCCCCCGGCGAGTCTGCTCGCCATTCAAACAGCTGCCTTTGATTTCGCCCGTACCGTTCGGCGGCCGGAGGTTCGGGGGGGTGAGATCGCCAGACAACAACTGGCGGTGACTCTGGAGCGCCGCAACGGAACGAGACGTACCAACAACAACAAAAAAAACAAAAAAAAACAAAACAATGTCCCTGCTCGCCCAACCCTCACGTGCAGCTGCATCCCTCGCCACGTGCGCGCGCCGACTGGCCATCGTCAAGGTCAACCAATCACCTGTCATTGATAACGGACGGCCCGGTGTTACACGGCCATCCATTTTCATGTCAATATTTATGTCTGTGACTCTGAAACATTGGCTTTATCTCCTCAGCAGCGCTTCCCGCCTTCGCTGAGACGATAAAGATCCTAATCTCCGCGGCGACGTGACCCCGCCTGTCGTTCCAATTGGGAAAGTGACAGTGAGGCTGAGCGACGGTGCGTTTACTCGATGACCTCAGCCTCTATATGATCCATAACTGTCGGTCAGACAGTTACCTCCCACTTCATGTTTCACAATCGATCGGGGGACGTAAACAGATCCTGTAATCGAACGTGTGCGGGAGTCTGAGGAGCTTTGTGCGACGGGGCGTGAGGAAAAGGAGGTGCAGGATTGGCCTTTCATTGGAATGTTGGATGTAAAAGGACACGGGTACGTGTGCAAGTCTATGTGTGTGTGTGTGTGTGTGTGTTGTGTGTGTTTGGTGTGTGATCAAAGCACCTGTTTGTGCTGTCTTTACTCGTCCGAGCTTGTCCACTCACACACACACGCACACGCACACACACACACACACACACACACACACACACACACAGCTGCCCCTCACACTCCACAGCTATTTTTTGCTCCGTCAGACACACACACACGGGGGGACACAGGGGTCAGCGGCGCACTCTCTCCTTGGGTAAATAACACAAGCGCACACTGTCAGGAATGCGTAGCGACTGCCTTTCACAGCAGATCTGTGTTGTGGTAACTGTGCACGTGCAGCGCCAACAGTGTCAGAGAGTGTGCCTGACTCTTTCTTCACCTCGCACGCCGTCTTGTCGCCCCAAGCGCCGCCGTGACTGAGCGCACCCGGTGCGTCGCGGCCTCGGTATAAAACCCCATCGGCTCATATACGCGGATATAAATCAGTATTTTTTTTTTTGTTTTTTTTTTAATACATCGCGCTCTTCACATTACCAAACTCGAACCACGAAACCCTGCCGAGCGATTGTTCCGTGTCGGATCGAGTGCGAAGACAAAATATGAGAGGACATAATTCACGGGCGGCGAGCAGCAAAAGAAAGGAAAAGCGCTCGGATTTCTCGCATCAATTTTTCATTGCCTCTCTCGAACGAGGTCACAGGTGGTGGTGGCACCCTACACGGGTCAGCGCCGCGCCTCCTCGGACCTCCTACCACACCACCACAGCGGCCCGCCAAACAAAAACACGGACAAACACTGCGGCCGCCTGACGTGGAACATCTTTGCGGTTGACGTTCGTCACCTTCCTAGAGTTACAGTGGACTCACAGCCAAGGTCACCTTGCCCAGGCGCGGCTGTTATTTAAGATCTGTCCAGGCTGCAGTGGCGGGTGAGAAAGGCAACGGTGAGATAAGACGCATTCGTGGAATTTCCACACTCGTCGGTCACGTCCCAAATGAACGAATGGCTCCAGATGCGCAACAGGGACGACAGATTGGATTCTGAACACGTTCATCTCCCTGTCGCCTCCATCACCCGCCCGCCAGATTCGAAAGGACCATGATGTTACTCATATGAGGCTGGTCCCTGAGGTGTCTGGCTATGACGTCAGCATCTGCACCCATGTTATGGTGGGGGGGGGGGGTGGCTTTCTTTCTTCCCAATACCTTACAAGTACTTGAAGGTCATTGACCTGGGTGTGGTAACATTCTGCTGGACCTCAGGTTCGGCATTGGGTGGTTGGGAGGATGACGGCGGAGGAGAGTTGGGAGACGAATCAAAGAAAAGGGGGAGGAGAGAGGGATAACGGGGGAGATAACGTGGGCCCATGAGGAAACAGTGACGCGTGAGGGGGAAGAGGGCGGGAAGCAGAAGGATTTACACACGAGGAAACCAGAGGGTGTCGTGCGGGAGATGAGAGTGAACAATGGGGAAGAGATAAAGGAATGTGGAAGTGCAGGTGATGATGGGTCTGTGAGGATCGGTGAGAGAGATGAACAGCTGTGTATCGATAATGGGAAGGGTGATCAAGTGAACTTTTCACTCCCCGAGGTTTCACCACTGTATATGTGAAAAGATTTTGAGGATAAGAAGACTGTTGCCTTGTACCGAGGGTTAATTACTTACACTTCAGTGGGTAAGGTTTTCCTGCGTTTGCCACGGTGGAAGAATCAGCGCTGAAATGAAATGTAAAGGTTCAGTGTAATGTCCATTGATCCTAACCATGAACCCCAACCCTAAAGCCAATGCTTATTTTGTGTTAGAGAGAGAGAGAGAGAGAGAGAGAGAGAGAGAGACAGAGAGAGAGAGAGAGAGAGAGAGACAGAGAGAGAGAACCACTCCTGTGGTTTCCAACTTGCTTCATACCGTGATCACTTTTTGAAGTCTCTGTACGAGGGCTGTTTGTTCAAACTGTGTTGTTAGCGAGGGTTTGTTGTGCTTGAAAAGGTTCATGGATTTTGACTCGGCAGTTCGTTCCCTCAACCACGGAACGGTGTCTGAATACAAATGAAGTCTCGCAAGAAGCCGTGGAGGTGGCGGAACGAGCGACCGCTGTGGTTTTGATCAATAACTCAATTTTCCTTCCCCAGGAAACAAAACAAAGCACTTCCTACAGCGCCACAACAAAGCACCGGTGTGGTAAGGCACCGTCTACAAAGTGCAGCACCCTCGAGTCTCAACGAACGGAATAACTCGGCTCTTGCGTGCAGAAATCCTCGACGCCAAACCCTCGACAGACTCCGTAATGATCGTACCACGAGAATGAGTTGTTATCACAAATGTTTACAGATAATCGCAGATACTCCTCCCCCTTCGGAGAGGTGCCCTTGGCTTGTGGCTCACCGTCGGGCGCTCAGTAGCCTCCGGAGCCCACGGTTAGACTACGACTCGACGGCATTTTGTCGTCAAGATGAAGAGATTGTGATGTAATTGACAGTTGGTGTGCGGTGCGAAGCCTCCGCACAGTATCATTATGTGCACTTTGTGGTCTGTTGTTGTCCTTCCAATGAGCCGCCTCCTCCTAACTGTTGTATTAATGGGAATGATAATGAATGGAGGTTCCCCCCGCTGCCAGGCAGGAGGAGGCATGACATCATCGTGTCACTGGGTTGGCAATTGTCTGTGTTGTGTCTGAAGAGCTGCCAGCAGCTCGGTTTAATCTGTCTGTCGGCTCTAGACAGGAAGAGTCACACTTCAAAGACATGTCATTTTTTTTTTTTTTTTATATCAAAGCGCACATGCCCATTGGGGCATTTATGTGGAGGGAGATTCATGACACGCACCTATAGTTTAGGTGACATCTAAAAACTTCAAAACAACGGGCTCACGGAGTTAATGCTGATCAAGTTAATGACTGCGATTAATGGTGACATTATTTCGGAAAACATTGACGTGAAGTTCTACATCTAATGGACAAGAGACAAATTCATTCATGCAAATCTAAAATTGAAGTATATCTGTGAGCCCTGATCAAATCATCCCATAACTCCACGGAGGATGATCCATGCATTGTGGATGAGATACACAGAAAGCTTCCGACAGCAGTTCACATTCAAAACAAGTACTTTCTCATTCTCTCTTGTAGTTCTGAGACAAATGAACATAATCTGAATACAGAATTGTGTCGTGGGTCTGTCTGAACTGGTTGAGGACATTTGATTATGATCATGGACTTGAAAACTTGATACTTTGTTGCTGACATTTGGTTTACATTTGATGTATTTTGGTGCTCATTTTGGTTTATAGAAATAGACTTGCCTCCCTTTTTATTACAGTGCTTCTGCCTTTGGTTTATTTCAGCCCTGCGTTTAACATGACAACTCAGATATTAGTATTCCACATATGTGGAAAAACATCCCCATTATCTTTTGAAACAATAGAATTGCAAATTGCGAATTTTACAGTGTTGGTGTTACATAACAGAATGAACAGAACAGAAATAATAACAAAAGAGTTCATCAAAATATTTGTATAAATCACTCACTATGCAAATTCTGCACAGGAAGCTGCAGTAAAGTTGGTGTGGGAAGAATTCAGGTTTCCCGTAACATTCCTTGTGATGACTCAAAGTTTCAGTAAATCATCCCATTGTTTTGGGTCTAATCCCACTGATAAGCAGTAATTGGAACATCATTTTTTTTTTTAAGTGCGGGTAATTACAGATTTGGTTTGATCCTGGTGATGATGGCAGAAACCTGACCCCGGCTCCCCCACAGGGATCGCGACTGTGTACGCTTTCCCCCGTTGCCTCCCTGTGGTTGGGGGCACATTTAAATAGGAATCCCAGCGTCACCCTAGGGAGCTCCCTTTGTTGGAGGCGACGTGATCCGTCCTGGCCTCTATAGTGTCCTCAACTGCAGCTGGTCAGGAGCTCCCTGCTGAGAGCTGCACCATTCCCGAGTCAGCACATTAGCTTGTGAAAGGGAACAGATTAAGAAACTACAGGAAGCGAGAGAGAGGAAGAGAGACGGATTACTCCCCCCCCACCCCCCACCCCCACTCCCCCACCCCCTGCAATCCCACACATGGGTCTCCTGCCCCATGACCACCTCTGTTTTACAACTGTGGAGTGTTACATTTGTGGAAACAGCTAATGCCATTCCAGATGTTGTGCAACACAAATCCCACTAGAT
>JAFBJT010002967.1:0-16463 GCA_016785325.1 Chascanopsetta lugubris | reverse complement strand
CCCCCCCCCCCCCCCCCCCCCCCATACCCTTCACCCTGAGTCCTTGGATTGAGTGATTTGGATTTCACCCACCTTTTCTGGGGCCATGTGGACCATTTTTATATTAAATGGTTTGAGTTTGTGTTGTTTTTATCCCATGATGCATTTGTACAGAAGATATGGGCCAGTCGCTGGTGTCAGCGTGTCAGACATCAGTGTTAAGACATGAATAATATAACCTACACAAGTATTGGTTTCAAGGATTGGTGGAGCTCAATCACGAATCTGGTATCACTATCAACAGAATTTATTGACCATCTGTGTTGTTGATACATAACTATTATCTCAGTGAGGATAAATGAAAGGGGAACGTTCATGTGTGCCATGTTGAACAAGTTGTTACGATATCTTTACTATGGAATCTGCTTGTACAGTGAAATGTTTGGTGATGTTTCAGATTTAAATACTGTAATAAATGCTAAACACAATGCATATTTCCTGTCCTTGTGCCAAAAACACAACACAAATATAGGGTCTAAAACATACAGACACAGCTGAAGTGAACACCAATATTTGGGGAATTAAAGGAGAGGGCAGCAAATGGTAAGCTATGTTTTGCTAGTCAGTCTGTTCAAGTATGCACACATACCTAATGACAAGAAAACATTTTTGATAGAACTTTCATTCTGTAGTTTGGATGTTTTTATGTATTTCACTATCATTCATAGTTCATTATGTTTTCCATGTAAAACATAAAGGAGGATGTTTATACTGACCTATTCAGCATTTAAAAAACATACAAATGAGCTTTTACACATTTTATTTCACAACACTGAAAATAACAAAGCTGTATCTTAGTGTTCAGAACTATTGTGAAAACATTTTAGTGAACCATGGCAGCATCCTCCTGTAAGACTTGCTCTTTATTAAGGTCTCAACCTACATTACTAGAGATGATAACATACGCCCATTCCATATTCCATTTTTGCCTATTAAAACAGTTTAAAACTCCCCCTAAACGCAAGAATAATACAATAAATAAAATGGTTGTCATTTAGTTGATAAAATTTGGAAAACTTGAAGGGATAACAGTGAATTAACAGTATCAACCACCATTAACCCACAATAATTTATTCATTAGGTGGCAAATATAATATACAACATGAACTTTTGTGAAACACGTTGTCTTTACAATAGATTTCCATATAGTGAAACAAATCGGTCAAAGGATAATAAAGTAAAATGGCGGCAGTCTTGTTCTGTGGTTCATTGTCTGCCCTCAGCACAGACTATCAGGCAGTGTCGTAACAAATACACAATGTCGTATATATCTGTCACTGTTATAATTTGCACATTGTCCTTCTTTAACAATTACAGGCAAATGTGGCCGACCACGTCCATTCTTACTTATCCAAACATCCACATGTACTTATACATTTCAAACCCTTGCCTGTGAGACAATACCAGGGAGATGTAATTACCCAGGTTGCAACGGGTGACGCACCAATGCATCTTGGGACGAAGAAGGTGGAATTATAGAGGGTGCCCGACGTGAGATGAATTTTCTCGCTATCAAAAGTCAAGTCGCATTTCAGGACATCGATAGTGAACACTGACACAGCTAAAACCGACACTGGTGAGTTGCTTCCTTTACTTTCGAAACGTGCATTATCAGTGCTCCCACAGACCGCCTGTAACGTTCAGATCAGACCGTGTCCATGTTGTGTTTTCCAACCGCTCTGCTCTGCTCATTGTAACAAGATGGCTACTGCGGTAACACATTCTGGCTTTTCGGGTCAATACTCGATTGACGAAAGGATCTTGAGCTAACGGTCAAGCACAGTGTATTAATAGGGTCGCCATTCCAATCGGTTTAATGTTTAAAAAAAGCTGTATTATCACTGAATATGAAGGAAGCGGAGGGGCATGGATTAGTCCAACTGTAGCACCGACATTGTGACAAATAGACGGGGACTGTCTCTAAAGTGCAAATCAATGCAAAAACCACAAAATGTTCGTTAATAGACCCACCTCCACATATTGTATGAGCATCCATTCAATTCTATTGTAGTCGTGTCATGGTTAGACTAAGGTACTTTCCAAGGTGAAGCATGGTTCACGTCAATTTTGGAACCTCGTTAATATCAGTATTGTCACGTCTTGCAAATCACTTCCCCGCATATGTTTTTCCCAAATGTAAAATAGGCTCACGATACTGTGAGTTTACACGTGTCTACCTGGTTAAAGGGGTATGTATTAATTCGATATGAATCAGTCCTGGTGATGATGACAAAAGCCTCAATAAGATTTATCGCATGCCAGATATTTTCATTGGGCTCTGGAGTGTATGCCTAGTACGAGTGGAGTCTGAAATGGTGAGAGATGTCATGTCATGTTCTGATCTAGTGGAATTTAGTGTCACATTCATAAGATAACATTAAAGGCTTTAGGTCATAGGCATTTCTAGCTCTTTAGCTCAAAGACATTGACATGTTTGTGTGCTGTCACAGCTGTCAGCTTCACCAATTGGCTCAATGCCATATTGATATAGAAATTATACACAGGTAAACACGCAGTGATACAGTAACGTTAAAACTCAGTCACCAGTGGGGCAACCTGTCAGGACGATGCTCGATTTTGAGAAATTCAGACATTAATTGGAATTTTTTTTTTTCATGTGGCGTTTGGACACGAGATGCTTGACAAATAGCTTTGAAAAGTCCTAGCATTTGTGTTCCGAAAAAAGAAGAAGGGAAATCAAATTCCGATGGACTTCAAGAGACCAGGTGTGGTGGCAGTTTGTGGTGGTTGGACTTATTTTGCTGCTGATGATATAAAGTTAATGAATTTTCTGAGCTGTATCACCTGGTGATGTTGGGGTTTCATTTGTTTCAACCATGTATGTACAACAATCAAGCCCTTGTGTATTTGTTAATTCAGAATAATCTTTGTCTGTAGGACGTGTGAGTGCAGAAATTACGGAAAACATGGGAGCCGATAAAAGGTAAGTAGCACCTTCAGGATCCTCCTCACAGATATTATTCACCATACTCTCAGCTCAAATACTCGTTTTATTAGGAACGTTTACATGTACAATTTCTAAACTTAAACTATAATATTCAATTGAGATCCAGCTAATTATTATACCTTACGCGAGGCTTGGTTCCAGATCCAATATGAGCTCTGGAAATATTTCTTAAGCTATGTAGTGTCTAGATTAATGGTAATATGATGTTACTTTTCTGTAACTATCATAGAATCACTATCATATCCCTGACTTGAGTCGTTTATGTATAATCATCCCCCCCCCCCCCTGTAAAATAGGATCAGTCGGACAGAACGCTGTGGTAGATATGGGTCTCCTTGGGTTGTTTTTTTTTAATCATTCCCCCCCCCCCCCCCCCCCCTGTAAAATAGGATCAGTCGGACAGAACGCTGTGGTAGATATGGGTCTGAACAGTCCCGTGATGAATCAGAATGGCGTGACAGAAGAGAGAGGGATCCGGAGCGTGATCACAACATGCGCCGCTGGGGGGAGGAGAGACGCGGTGATCGTTATGAAGGAGGAGAGCGCAGAGGATCCAGAGACAGTCCAGAGGTAGCTGTTGTAATAAAGCACCGACTTGAAATGGGACGGTGCTTCTGCTTTTGGTGGACTTGACTTGTGTGGGGTTATTGTCACGTCACTAATGCATTCATTTCATTCATTTCAAAGCAAAGAGACAGAAAACGACGCAACAGTGATCGATCCGAGGATGGTTATCATTCTGATGGTGACTACCCAGAGCAGGATTACAGGAGGGAGCCTGGGGATGAGAGGAAAAGCAAGACCATCATGCTCTGGGGTCTGTCTCCTCATGTGACTGAGGATGATGTAAGTTTTAAACCAACAGTTTTTTTTGGTGTTGCCCAATTCATTTTAATAAAGTTGAATGAATGTTGAGAGTTGGAATGTAAATTGTTAATGTACCACTCGTATGTTTAGATTCGTTTTGCCATAGACCAGCTGGAGGGACCGCAGCCAGTGGATGTCAGGCTGATGAAGAAAAAAACTGGTAAGAATCAGACGACAAAGATGGACCCCAGCCTTCCCCCAACCTTTGACCATAGGGCCAATCTGCTTCCATTCAGACCCATTTTCCCATAGCAACTAAGAGAATTAGAGCGAGTGACTTAGTAGTGGATTGAATTCTTGATTAAAGACTTTTTATTCCAGTCAATTGTGGATCTTTCCCGAGGTAAGTAACAGAAGAAATAGTATTTATCAGGAAGTCACACACTTTGTTGGTGAGTGTCATTCAAACTGTGATATTCAGCAGGATTTCTTGCTATGGTAAAACTCCTAAGGAGCGGCCTCTTGTGTACCAAAACAGGGCCTGGGTCGTGAAGCAGTTTGTGGAAGACTTTGAATAATATGCCCATGGACTCTTAACTAACACGCCTCCCGTCTATATTTGAATGCTGTCTCTAGGTATAAGCCGTGGTTTCGCCTTCGTGGACTTTTATCACTTGCAAGATGCTACCCGATGGATGGAGACCAATCAGGTTGCTTCACAATCGCCAAGTCTAGTTGTAATCTTGGGGATATGGAAAAAAAATAACCCGAAAGGCAACCAAAGTGCTTCAATTAAGTAGTGTGGAAACTGTATTGATCCTCCAAAAAAGGACTTTGTATTACAGAAAAAAATGTGTACACTAACAGAGATGATGATGTATATTTTTAAAAATATACTGATTAGTTTACATAACGGCAGAAGCATCAAAGTTGCAGATTTCACGTGTGTGTGTGTGTGAGGTCATCTCGTTGAGGTATTTACATTTAGGTAGCCATTACCTTTTAGTGCCCTCTTCCAAAGGAAACTTTGTTAATAAAGTCACCCTCTTTTTTTGTTCCTTTTTTTTTTTTTTTACATTTCTGTTGGAAGCCAATACATGTCAGAATGTCTGTTAGGGTCACATTGTACACTGCTCCAGCTTAGCCTGGACACACGGGTCCCAAACACCTAATTAACCCTCTATACATGCTTACATTTACATCATGTGGCGTCTTTTACACAAAGGCTATCTGATGGGGGTCCCTCTCCCCCTTCTCTCCCCTCCGATACTACTTGCTCTGTTGATGAGATTCTGCCACGGACACTTGAATGACCTTTGCCCTCCTCTTTCAGAAACGTCTGACCATCCAAGGCAAAAGTGTGGACATGCACTACAGTCACCCAAGAAACAAGTATGAAGACTGGCTCTGCAACACTGTAAGTCCTGAGTTCGACGGTCATTTCACCCTGACGCTGTTACTCCAAACACTGCACATCCACCCAGACAAACACACGTATTAGGCCTTGAAATTACAATTGCTACATTAGTGATAGCTTTTGACTATTCCTACATTTGGATGAGTGGTAAAGGTTAGGTTGTGTCTCAAGTAAGTATGGTATGCTGCACCAATTATAGACTGGCTGTTCTCTGAGGCAGCATTTTGAAGGGCTTTAGTAGGTGTATAATAAAAATGATGTGAACGGTTACTTGCAGTGTGGCCTGTACAATTTCCGGAGGAGGCTGAAGTGCTTCAGGTGTGGAGCAGCCAAAGCTGGTAAGTAGTTTATTCAAAGGAGGCCACTGACAAGCAGCCATCCTGACAGCCTGATGCAGCAGTGCTGGGATGCAACGCAGAGTTGTGTTGTTGGCCATGTAAAAGCCTAAATGGATTGTTTACTGATGACACTGTCAGATGTAGGCTAACATAGGGACACACGCATGCATTTTCCTTCCTGCCTGACAGTTACACAAAGCATACAACATTATGGAATTCAGGATTCTTTAGCTCGGGTCAAAACCTGATATATCATTCCCAATTCTTAGATTCCACTGTCTGAGAGTCAGTCCTAATGCTCATCTTACTTCTTTGTCATTCTCTCGACAGAATGTGAAAACGGCAATAATTCCGGAGTCTCTGAAACTCAACCCAGTGGAGATTTCTATGGCGACAGTAAGAGACCTATGTCTTACATTTATTAAGTCCCTCTTCCTGTCTGTGATGCTTTTTCTTACATATCCAATTTTCCCCCCCCATTCAGCAATCATCCTGAGAAATATTGCTGCCATGACGACAGTGGAAGCCATCATGTCGGCCTTGGCACCATATGCTAATCTTTCATCCAACAACATTCGCCTCATCAAGGACAAGCAAACAGGCCAGAACCGAGGGTTTGCCTTCGTACAGTTGTCCTCTCCTCTGGTAAAGAAAGCCTTCTATGGAAAAGTCAGCATTATCACAACTCACAATAAAATCCAAATTAACTTGAAATTAAAATCTTCACTCTTTTTTGCAGGAGGCCTCACAGCTGCTGACCATCTTACAGGGACTGCAGCCTTCGTTAAAACTGGATGGAAAAACAATTGGGGTGGATTATGCAAAGAGTGCCAGAAAGTGAGTGAATTAATGATAAGTCATGCATTTTGGCTTTATCTTTGATATTTTAGTCATTAGTTTTGCACCACTTTTTTTATCCATTGTAAAGAGAGGTGAAATTGAATAATTGAATTTTGACACTTGCTTGTTTTAGGGACCTTTTACTGCCAGATGGGAATCGCGTCAGTGCCTTTTCTGTGGCTAGCACAGCCATCGCTGCAGCTCAGTGGTCCTCAAGTCAGGTAGGTCCAACAACTCGGTGTTTTATGTCATGTCTCTGTATTAATGTCATAGACTCTAAAAGCATGACAATCGTTTGTTTCTTTTAACACAACAGAGCCAAGAGGGAATGTCTGAGTACAGCTACCTACAAGAAGGCTACACACCGATGTCACAGGTCAGTCTGTAACAGAGGTTATGAAATCCTGACACCACCTGCCTGGGGGATTATCAGTGCTAATGCAATCTGACCCTAACACCAGCACACAATTATTAATGACCATGGCAACTCGGTGTGGTTACTGTATTGTTTTAAATTTAGTGTTATTCATTTTCTCTCATTAGGACTATCAGCATTATTACCAGCAAGGAGTAGGAGCCAGCACGTCACAGGGAAATGGCATTCTGGGAGGTATGAGAGCTTGTGGTTTTAAGAATATTAATCTTATTTTAGATTGAGAACAATTAAGCATTGACTTATCTCTCCTACATTTTGATTAGTGGAAAAACTTCGTTCTTTGGTCTTTGGAAAACAAAAATCACAGAGCTTTGTATTTCTGTTTCCAGCCGCCCCAAATATGAAGATTCTTCCAACTGCAGCAGGGGTCGTAATATCCCAGACTGCACAAGTCTACCAGCCACATGTTATTGCGCAACCTGCTGTTCAGGTAACGCATACACATTTGTTATCTCTGTCATTACACAACAGAGAAATCACCGACAGTATGTAACCGTCTCAATAACAATCATTTCAGGCCTTGGCACTTGCCAGCCAACTGGAGGCCAGACCCCAGACAGGTCATCTTCCAGGCATCAGTGCGGCACCAGTATCTGCAGCTCCAGCCACTGCCACAGGACAGACCGATGAAGCGAGCATTTGTATGTGTAACCCTTACTACATTTTCTTCTTCTCTGTGACTTGTGTACGGATGAGTCTTGTGCCAAATCATTCTAAAATCATGATCTCTGAATATGACATCAATTTCTGGACCATGAAGCCGAGTCTTTCTATTACTGTCATCCCTGCTGAATCTCAACATAGTTCCAAATATAAACAAGTGCAGTATATCTGTGAAAGGTGTAGATCTGCCAGTTGGCAAACAGATTCGGGTCCTACGAAAAAGTAGACTGGGATTTATTGACATCTGTGGGTAAATGAAAGCATTTATGATAACTTGTGTCAACTTAAGTAATCATTCAAACTCAACAAAGGTGGTTTAGTTTGTCCATTCTGGGATACTGTAGAGGGATGGTGGTGTAACATGGCAGAGAGGACACATTCCTTTTTTGAATATAAAGGGTTACTTTTAGGGTATTGAGAAATACAAAATCATTCTTTTAAGTGATGACATGCTCAAAAATAAGAGTACTTTCTCCATGTGTTTTTCAAAAGTTGTATTTTTTTCCCTTAAGAAGTTCTGCCTGTCAATGATGTTCTTTATTATTTACAGCTGCTCCTGATACATCCACCTATCAATACGATGAGTCCTCTGGCTACTATTATGATCCTCAGACCAGCCTCTACTATGACCCAACTACACAGGTAACTAATCACTACATTTAACCCAACGTTTATTGTCATGTTGATGAGAATCTATATTTATTTAGTATTTTTGTTCATCTCTTAGTATTACTACAACTCTCAGACACAGCAGTATCTGTACTGGGACAGTGAGAAGCAGACCTACGTCCCTGCCCCAACTGATACGAATGCTGGACAAAGTGACAACACAGCCGGAAGCAAAGAACCTAAAGAAGCAAAGGAGAAAAAGGAAAAGCCCAAAAGCAAGACTGCTCAGCAGGTGACATCACTATTGTTGCTACAGTACATTGTGTCCTCTACCTCTTGTGTTACGGAACCTCTAGTGGACAGTTTGCATATTTGAATTTTGTCATTGATGTTTTAACCTCTCCATTGAACTGTGCGTGATTCCCCCAGATCGCTAAAGACATGGAACGCTGGGCGAAAAGTCTCAATAAACAGAAAGAGAACTTCAAGAGCAGCTTTCAGCTGATTAGCCAAGAAGAGAGAAGGGAGGCTGCAGCTGCTGATGCTGGGTTCACACTGTTTGAAAAGAAGGTAATCCACCTGTTATGCCTGAGGAAGTCTTAGACAGCAGGTATTTATGCCTGAACTAATGTAGACGTAATGATTACTGTTGTTTTATTTTTACTTTATTTTATTATTTAGCAGGCGGGAGGCCTTGAAAGACTCATGCCGGAGATGCTCAGGACCACAGAGGAGGAGTCGCCGAACACCTCAGCACAAACCTCCAAGGTGAGTCTCTTCACTCATTCCAAACAAAGGCTTTATCTTCAATTATTTGTCCTTGCCATTCTAGATTCATTGGCAGAATCTTCCGTCGTATTCAGGCTGAGAAGATTGAACTCATGCTTTTGTGTGTTTGTGGTGTGTTCAGTGTGGCCTTGTGGCAGCCTACAGTGGAGACAGTGACCCTGAAGAGGGCGCTGCCGAGCCAGACGGTGATGAGGGGCTTAATGACAAACTCACAGACTGGAAGAAGCTAGCCTGCCTGCTCTGTAGGAGACAGTTTCCCAATAAAGAGGGTCTAATACGACATCAGCAACTCTCTGACCTCCACAAGGTAATAAAACACTAAAACACTTCACTCGTATGAAGTCAGGAGAATCCAAAGTGTCATTCAGGAAAAGCACAAGACCATCAAGATATTCATCTGTTTTTGTTTGTCTTTTCTAGAAAAACCTGGAGGTTCTCCGCAGATCAAAAATGAGTGAAGCAGAGCTAGAAGAGCTGGAGAGGAAGGAGACTGAGGTTCGGCTCCACACAAAATCCCATAGCTTTTCACGAGTCATGTCCTTTCTCTTACAAAGTGACAATTTCAGATTTACAATGTTTTTCATTCTTTTGGTGACTAGATGAAATACAGAGACCGAGCAGCTGAGAGGAGAGAAAAATATGGCATTCCTGAACCACCTGCACCTAAAAAGAAGAAATTTAACCAACCAGCACCATCTATGTAAGTAACGAATCCACGCAAAAACAAATCCTGGTGAATTTTTTATAAGGTAATCGATGGGTTAGTGGCATTGGGTCCGTTTTTTGTTTTTTCCCCAAATCTATAATCGAACGCTTTGGGTTGTTTTAACCCAGCGCTAGATTGGTCCATATTTGATTCTGCTGTCGAGTTAAATGTAGCGGAGTTAAATGTATTATACTTCCAACTGATACTCAAAGCTGTCTCAAGTTGTAATTTTTTAAAGTTTAAGTCAAAAACCTCAAATCTGCGTTTCCCTGTGCAGCAACTACGAGCAGCCCACCAAGGATGGCCTCAACAGTGACAACATCGGCAACAAAATGCTGCAGGCCATGGGCTGGAAGGAGGGGAAAGGATTAGGTCGCAACCAGCAGGGCATCACTGCACCAATTGAGGTTTGAACGACAGTGGTCGTTGTACTCCCCAAGTTTTCCAGTTTTCGTCAGCGCAGAGACATTTCTGACACCTATGTTTTTTTCCCCTCAGGCACAGTTGAGAACAAAAGGAGCCGGACTCGGCACTAAAGGAACCAACTACACCCTCTCTGCCTCCGACACTTACAAAGACGCAGTCCGCAAAGCCATGTTCGCTCGCTTCACTGAATTGGAATGAGCCAGCTGTCCATGGATGATTTGCTGCTGCTTCTTCAGGATGGGGCCCCATCTCATCACACAAGCTTAAGACAGGATCTCCCAAAATGATTTAGCTCCATCCACGATCAAGGTAATGATTTGCAATGGAGGCATACCAGGATGCTGACTGACATAATTTATAAGTTGTACATATGGACAGTTCATTCACTTCGCTAGTTCCAGATGTTCTTTTGTATTTCTTCTGTGTTTTTGCCTTTTTTTGTCTCAGCATGTTAAACAAATTGTACAGTTTATACTAAAATCTCTTTGTACATAAAATAAATTCCATAAGAGAGTACTGGGTAGTGTTGCCCATCATTTATTAATATAAATGTGCTGTTATGTAGTAATGTAATGTTTTTTACACATTAAATGGACTATGAAATGACCTGTGAGTTAGAATCTGAGCAACAACACTGACGTGAGAGGTAGAGGTCAGTTTGCACATCTCTGCTGGAAAGTCCTAAGGTTAAACCTAATGAAACAACACAATATATCCCATGGGGTTATTTCAAGTTCTTTAGGGTCATCCGATGTTTGTGTTCTGAACATCACACCGTCCGTTACATTAGTAAGTATTACATCTGGGCTTCTGCTGCCAAAAAAGTCCATCCATCCATCTGCAGCTCGGGTAAGTTTTGAGGAAACAGCCCAGTTATATATCTAAACACGTGAAGATGAAAGTTCCCTGTCTATTTTGGATTCCTGAAGAAAATCGACCACATCACATTGACCAAATATTGGTCAAAGTGGCTCTGATTGAAAATGCTTCATGCCATGACGACTGGACACGGTGCAGGTAATGTAACGATAACGTAGTGTACTGTGCTTGAATACACCCTGAGTACAATGAACGAAGGCTTGTTGTGTTTGACTGTGGGGGTGTGGAATGTGTGATTCATATCTACAACCTGCTGCTTTGCTAACAGCACGCCGCTGTGTCTCCCCATCTATACGGTACTTTGCAGAATAGCTCAGTGAGGTGAAAGCAGATGGATGGATTCACATGGAAGCGCCACTGCTCGTATATAACCATATTGTGCACTGTGAATGTCAATGGTTCTCCCTTCTGTCTAGTCTCCACAAAAAAAGACCCTCCATAAACTCCCAACTGGTCCAGAACTCTGCTTCCAGGATCATCACACAAACCCCGTCCATCCATCACATTACCCCCCCCCCCCCCCCCCCCCCCCCCCCCCCCCCCCCCCGCCGTTTCCCCCCCCCCCCCCCCCCCCGTCCTGCAGCAGCTCCACTCCTCCCCTTCAACCACCATGTCATTTTTAAAATACCCCTCTCTCCTCACTTTCAAATCCATCCACAATCTCGGCCCCTCCATATCTGTCAGACCTCCTAAAAAAATTCCCCCTCCCGTCCGCACCCTCGGATCCTCCCCCCGCCATCCACCTCACTGTCCCCCCTGCCCTCGTCCTTGTCGCCATGGGGAGTAGAGCTTTTAGCCGTTCTGCTCCCCTCAGCCGTTCAGCTCCCCAGCTCAGCTCACTCCATCCTGACATCCGCAACACTGACTCTCTCCCCCACTTCAAATCCAGACTCAAAACACATCTGTTCAAACAGATATATTCCCTTTGACCGCAGGCTGCAATGTCCGCTTTCACTGTTACTTATTCCTATTTGAATTTATCTATTTAGAGAACAGATATTCGATTTTTTTTAGAGATGTGACAACTACAGTCGACCATCACCATGTGAACTTTTGACCTATACATCAACTAGTTTCCTTAAACTTCAGTACACGTCATGGCCTCCAGAGGCCGCCAGAGGGGCAATCCTGAGTTTTCTTTTGGTATCCCACACTAATCTGTACAATACTACATCAGCTTAATCAACTCTGTCGTTGACCAAAAACTTGAAATAATAAATGGAATAAAATAAAATTGAATGAGATAAAATTGAATTAAATTAGAATTTCAATTCAATCATTAGAGCCATCCACTAATAACAAAAAAACAATAATAAAGTAGTATAAAAAAACTTGACTATATTAATGATAAGAACAACAGCAAGTAGGATAATAATAATAATAATAATAATAATAATATAGCTATTACAGCAACAATAACCAACAACACAATTATAATATTTTCAACAGTGCTTCACGTGTCAGAATACATTACAAACAGCACCGAGTCATAATACATAAATAAATAACAATTGCAATATGTCAACGATAAATTCGTGATGGGATTAATTCAAATGAAGGTTATCACTTTTGAGCTTTACTGTCAGTGCTATTGTTAATATTGAAAATACGCGCAGCTCATCCGCTCCACAGCCTGTGGTGACTCCTCCACACCCCCACTACCCCCCCCCCCCCCCCCCCCCCCCCCCCCCCCCCCCCCCCCCCCCCCCCCCCCCCCCCCCCCCCCTCCACCTCCCCCCTCCCCCTCCTCACCTTCATCACCAGCAGACCTACAGCGAGGTTTGGGGGGTGGGTGGGTGCAAAAGGAGGCGGACCTACGGAGCGACCCCCACAGATGAGCTCCAGAAGGTTTTTCTACAATGCCGAGCGTTTGTCGAGGCGCATTTCGTAGCTGCTGGTTCGGGAGAGCGACGGTCCACATGTGCGTAAAACCCACGCAAATGAAGATTTAGCGGCGGCACCAAGGATCGAGACAGAACATCCCACAGGGAGCGAGGAGGACACACTGACCAACACTCTGTTCCCAACATTCACAAGAGGAATTAACCAGAAATCTCCGAGAAGAGACGCAGAGAGAGAGAGAGAGAGAGAGAGAGTATCTGGTAAGAAACCCGATCGGATTCATTCAGTAGAAAAAGGAAAGAAAAAGACAGGTCAGACATTGTGTATGATCGGATCTTCACATTGGACCGTTTTCTGTGCGTTGTCTGGTGAAACGGATGTTTTAACAATCTCAGAAAATGGAAGATTCTTTATTCCAACCTCGCGTGGGTTTAGTGCTCTAAAGGGAAGCACCGAACACACACGGCTCATTATGCACACATGTGGCCTTAAGTGATCACATGGTGCGATATAATATAAAGATGAGCATTTGGCTTTGATCATCAAAGGCAACAAAAAAAAACTGTTTGTCTATGTTTGGTCAATGAGCGCCAAATCCAGATGTGGCGAGCATGTGCTCCCTGGGATTAAGTGACTGACAAGTCGTGCATCCATTGTCCCCCGGATCCTGTTGAGGTGGTTTCTCTTGTGTGAGCGAAGAGCCAAGGAAGTTGAGTCAAAGGCAGATCAAAGGAACATTTGGATGATCGATACTATCGCACATCCACACGTTAGTGCGTTGATTCAGTTCTATCTGGTTCGGTGAAAGTTTGTGCGTAAAATGTGTTCCAAGTCCCATTTGGACGCGCAAGGGGGAGGGGCTACCAGCAGTGGATCAATAAACAAATAATCAATCACCTCGCACCCATTCCTTCCTGAATGGCTCTGCGAAGAGAGCTACTCCTTCTCTATGAGACCTCTCTGTACTTTTCCCAGTCTCCTCCTCCACAAGTGTGTGTGCGTGTGTGTGTGTGTGTGTGTGTGTGTGTGCGCGCGCGCGCGCTGTAGCCACTCGACACCGTGTTAACGCACAGTTTCCTTTTCCTCCCTCTGCCACCAAAAACCATGTCCGACTGAAACTAGTTGTGTTCCCCCTCAGGAAAAATCTCCAGCATCACCTCAGTCACACTCACTCTCTCTGCTTTAATCATTTTGGAGCAGCAGCCTTTCAAAATGCTTTGCCTGCATGTGCTGGCTATATATAGGCCTACCCATGTGGAGGAAGAGTGCCTATGTGAGTCTGTGAGTGTGTGTGTGTGTGTGTGGGGGGGGGGGGGGGGGGGGGGGGGCTTGCTGTTGAATATGATCACTATGCACGTTGTTTCATTGTGTTGTTATTGTGTGTCCAGAACATGTGGGTTTTGATTAGAAGCTGGTTTGGATTTGATTTGTTCATGAGCTGTATCCCTTTTTTTCCCAGACCATCTGGTTTTGTGCCATAGGTTTTTAAAAATGTAAATGTCGCCATTACATCATAAGTGATCAGACCACGGTCCGTTTTTGAATTTCAAGCAAACACGTCCTGATTAGCTGGAACATATTTTGCTGTCGTAAAAATGACCATTAATTACAGATTCTGCATTCTGCGTCTTCAGGTAACTGATGCAAAGATTATCACTAATCTTCAGATCAAATCAATTAAGGTGATTAGATGCTGATTAAAGATGCTGTGAGTCGAATGCAGTGGCACCTAGAGGTGAAGCTGCACGTTCCAGCCAAATGCTCCCCCACAAATCATCCCCATCCCTGATTGTAGAACTTGTGTAGAACCTTCATTTATAGAAAGAAAAAATGTGTTTAGTTTGTCCATTCCGGGCCACTGTAAAAACATGGTGGCGCAACATGGCGGCCCCCACACAGAGGCCCTGCTCTTGTAGTGTATACAAACTAGAATTGCAGCAGAGTTTTGCCGTCCACTCGTCCTCACTCACATTCAGCCCACGGACCTGCAGCAATTTGGGGTTTAGCCTGTGGCCCGAGGAACGTTGGCATGTGGAGAGGGAGAGAAAGGGATGGAACCACCAACCTTCTGGTTGAACCAAGTTGTTTCAGCCAAGCGCCGTGCGTGTAGCAGCTGTTTATAGCAGCTGTCAATGTGACGCTGGTCTTCTTCTTCTTCTTCCTGTCATGGTTTTAAATGTGTAGCAATGCTGGTAAATACTCAAACGTTGGATTTAAACGTTTGAGCGTTCATGTAAAAAAACAGGACCTGTTTTGTCCAACATGACCTTTCATGTCTTGCCAAGTGTTGAGGCAGTGGAACGAGTCGTGTTGATAAAGCGCAGGGTGTCAATCATACGGCCAGTGGGCCAAAAATCAGCAACCCCCAGGGTTCCATCCGGCCTTCGAGGTGACTTTGCAAAGTGTTGAAATCAAAGTCAACTGCAATTTTCCAATCAAAGCCAACGCTCCACGCAGGAGGTTGTTCGCTACGTACTTTTCTTTGCACTAAAACAAAGGGGAACGTTCGGAGTTTTGATTTTGTAACATTCCGCTGGTTCGGCCCACTTTTGCAATCAAGTTAGGGCGAGTGTGTTTCCCCCCTGAATTCATATGACTTTGACTCACCTTCGTCAAAGACTTGAAAAGTCTGAGCAACACGACGCGAGTTTCAATTTGAACAGAGACGATGTCTGACGGGAAACAGCAGGTCCACCGTTGGAAACACAGCAGGGAAAGAAACACAGAGAAGCTAGAAGACTGGGAAACAGACCGATAGGGAACTTTTGTCTGTGTACTCAAGGTTTCGAGTGTGGGGGGGGCGACAGAGGGTGGGGGGGGGGGGGGTTCTGTTTTTGACTTTGCCCCTTTCTAAACACCGACGCCCTACATGGGGGTTTCATCCTGGGTTCATCGCAGTGGAGAGGGAGCAGATAAGCCCGGCTGCGGTCGCTGACCTCGGCGTGAGCGTGTGCGTCCAGCGCAGTGGCCGAGAGTGTGAGCGGGGGGCCGGACAGGTGCGGCGCGCGGAGGCCAACACTCTTTATCAGTGTGGGAGGCAGCCAGCTGTGCTCCCCCGTCACTCCGAACGCACCCGTCAGTGTCTGCGTTCGGCCCCTGGCCCGGGTTTCGAGTATCGCGCTCTCCAGGGGTTATTATTATCTTCGTGGCACCTAAGACCTGGTGACATTTCCAGCTCGGCGGCTCCTCATCAGACGAGCACGTGTGGATTTTTTTCAGGCGTTATCTAACGTGGGTTTTTTTTCTCGTTGGTCAAGAGGCCGTTGATCTTCGATTTGTTTTTCTAAAGGTGCAGTGTTGTAAGATTTGGTGGCCTCTACAGGTGAAGTTGCATGTTGCATCCATCACCCTCACCCTTCTGAACACGCAGGAGAAGCTATGGGCGACTTCAGTTGTCTTTGAAACTCGTACGATGTTTAGTATGTCCACTTTTTACTACTGTAAAAACAAGGCAGCCCCCCATAGAGAGGACCCCCCCCCCATGTAAATATACATTAATAGCTCATTTTATGGTAATGAGGGGGGGGGGGGTTTAGATGATTATAAATTCATGAAAATGTCGTTATGTAATTGTTTGGTAAGATTTTCAGAAGTGAACAAAATGACTGAAATCTTACACACTGGACCTTTAAGGGGAATTAATCTAACACACTTAGCAAGATGACGGCTTTTTCCATCTGAAGCATTTTACAATTCATGTCTCT
>JAFBJT010002957.1:0-10170 GCA_016785325.1 Chascanopsetta lugubris | reverse complement strand
CGTTTGTATGAGGTAAATAACGTTTGTATGAGGTAAATAACGTTTGTATGGGGTATAACAAAGTCGCAGTCCACAATTCCAGTTGTCACAGTAGGATTCTGCGTCACCACCTCGTCCTGATGTCTGAATTGCTATTGAGTGGAGTACGACTTGTTGGACTTGTTGGTTTTGTTTGTTGGTGCCATTGTATCCTCCAAAGACAATATGTCAAAGACTCACAATGAAACTTGGCAGGGCTGTGACTCATTAAAGGTGCAGTGTGTAAGATTTGGTGAGATGTGCAGGTGAAGTTGCATGGCGTATCCATCACCTCACCATCATCCTTCTGAGCACGCAGACAACTTCAGTTGTCAATAAAACTCAAAAGATGTTGAGTACGTCCACTCTGGGCTACTGTAACAACATGGCGGCCCCTGTAGAGAGGACCCACTCCTCATGTAAATATACATCAATGGCCTAATTTAAGGCTAAATGAAAAATGATTAAACATTTAGGTTTATTGTAAATTCAGGAAAATGTCAAGTACGTAATTGTTTTGTAATATTTTTGGGAGTGACAACAATAAGCAAAACTACACCTTTACCTGGGTGGAGGTGGGAAAGCGTGGTCGTGCCATTGTCTTCAAATGACCCCTCGCCTTAAGACGTGGTTTGTGTCTTTCCACATCTTGATCTTAATTTGCTCTGGGGCTTTTGACTGAAATAACTAAAGCATCGTGTTACTCATGTGTTGACGTTTCCAGCTTGTCGGTGTACCAGTAGATCCAAAGCAGACCACACTGCTGGAATGGATGTCTCCTATCCAAACAACAGGTGCAGCCTCCTAATTCTGTGCACCGTTTTATTTCCATCCAGCTGCCTCCTCTGTCTCCCTGCGAGAGAAGAGTTGGATCATTGCACATGGGTGGAGTCGCCTCCGCTAGTCTGTTGCTGAGCGCAACATGGATTCAAACAGTGGTGTTGTGCTTGGGCTGCACTTTAGGGTAGAGGGGTAATCGTGCATCTCAGTGGCAACAGTCTGGGGTGTAGAATATTTAACCTTGTAAGAAAATAAAGACAATCAGAAAATCGATGTCGGTGTGGACGACGTGATCGGGAAGTGTCTGACTTCAGAAAGTGGAATGAAGTGGGGCCAGCGAACAGCCTGGACTCTCATGACCGACGTCTTGGCCACAGAATGGTTTTGTGGGAGGGAGCGTGTGATGTGTTTGCTGTCGGACGGCTCCAGGATATGGAGTGCAGCTGTCGCCTGCTCGAAAGTGAAGGAGTCTTGACTGAAGCTGTCTGGATTTTTGCTGTCGGTGCAGAATTCACTTAGATCTGCAGATCCCCGTGTAGCTGATTCCAGTGGCTGTACCGGGGAATTGTGTGGTCGTGGGTCTGATGGAACATTTAGTACAGGAAGTGGCTGCTTTGGGCCAATTTGTTCTCCTGTGCCACTCTGCAGAAAGCGTGGTCTGTCAGAGCACTGCAGGATTTTGCACAGTGATGTCTGCAATCGCAAGGAAACGGGGTTGTTTCGAAAAATCATTTTCTTTCTTTCTTTCTTTCTCTCTTTCTTTCTTTGTACGTCCATGTACTTTAGCGTTTGTGGCCAACTGACGACATTTTTCAAATTTGGTTTGAAGACTGAACCATAGCACATGCCTCCTTTCCTCTAGTGCCCACCCGGCTCCGCTTGACTCCGGGTTCCATTTCCATTACAATTGAGTGCCACCTCAACGTGATGTCATAGCAGGCTTAACGAGCAGGCACCTAAGTAACATGATTATAGTCACAAAACACTAACCACCCTCTATGGTTTCCAGCAAATGCTCTGAAATACCGAAAAACGCTCATTTAAAAAGCACATTGGACCTGGAAATGAATGGAGTGATTTTCTAAAGTGGGACTTTTCTTTTGAAGGCTACTAAAGGGAGAGGGCCGACGCTGTGGAAGGAGGTTACCGGACCCCGCTGGACTTGATTGGGCTCCATCCTCACATGTAAACAGCAAACCGAAGCATTTCAAAATAAAAGCATATTTCGGCTAATTATCTCTAGCTTCATGTATAAAACATTGAAAGCTTGAGCTCGACTCCGCGAAGAACATTGCGGGCCAGATGTGGCCCGTGGGTCGCGAAATGCCCAGGTCTGGTCTAAGCTGAACTATCTGGACATACAGTGGGTCTCTTTCAGTTTGCTGGACCAACATCTGGAACTCTTTACCGCCCGATACCCCGGCATTTATGACTTTGTCAAACTCTCGCGGTGAGACAAAGGAGACACTCGTGGAGTCAGGAATGATCCGGTGCCTGTGTTCTACCTCCGTTTGATCTTTGCGTGTTTTAAAGGCCCGTCCCCCGATGAACGTTCAGTGTGATCGATCAATCACCCCCCCGAGCTGAACCTCTGACATCCGTGCACTAAAGTTAGCACATGGCACACAGTCACTCACACAGTTACTTAATATAAACTCTCCTCGTTTTCTCTGTCTATAAAGACTGATATTAAATTCCTCATAAAAATTTACAGGAATATTGAGGGCTGAAGTGTACTTTTTTCTCTCCCCTGTTTTCCTTGACGTCATTCATTTTTTGAAAGTACATTTTTTTTAATTCAGAGGATATTCATTAAATGATTAAATCTAAGACATCTGATCATATCACTACTAAGGTGTAGTGATTTTGGTCATTTTTGTAACTTCTGTTGGTCGACAAAAATATGATATACAGACATTTTCATATTCACCATTAAAGGTGAAGTGTGGGATTTTGGGTGCAATCTGGTGGTGACGCTTAAGTGCAAACCCTCCGGCTCACTCCCTCCCTTTCTGAGTGTCAGCAGAGCGACGGTGACCCCACGACTTCAACTGTCCGAAAAACAGAGTCAGTCTTTAATGAAGATGACTGGAGCAGTGCGCGTTTGGCGCAGACCAGAGTCACGAACATACGATGCATTACGGTCGGGAAACAGGAACACAGAGGACACAGGATACGCTATTCCAGAGCTATACAAGACGAGTCACAATAATAATAATACTAATTAACACAAACATGGGAAAAATAAATAACTGGAAACACTACGACATGGAATGAGAAAAATAACGAATGACGGGACGGGGTGACGAAACATGAATAACAACAACATGACGACACGGACTAAAAAAATATGAATTGATAACTTTGCGAAACGAAATAGTAAAAAAAAAATTAGCTACATGGGCAGAAGACGAAAAAGAAATAGAAACAGGCGAAAAAACGTACATGGAAAAAATTAAACACGAACAGATATGCAACATTGACGGCACGAACCGGGCTATGGACAAGGATGAGTGTGGCGATGATGAAAGGAAAATAATAAACCTAACTAGACATACAAAACTGATTGGATAAGCAGAACGTGAAATACAAGAGTTTAGAGGGAAAACGACTTATGAGTTACATTTCTTTTTTCTGTTTCTGGGTCCTATGAAAGTCTTCAATTAGTGAAGGGTGAGGGACGTCCCGAGCAGGGACCCAAGACCCTTCCTCAGGTCCATAACCCTTCCAAACTACAACGTACCGGAAGCCCCGCCCCCGGGACGAGGACGGTTCTGGCAGGCTTTATGGGGGACACATGGAACGTAGGGTGAATACGCATGGAAGCAGGGAGGCGTAGGCGCACAGACACAAGGCTGAAGACACGGGTGATGGGAAGGGGGCCTATGAAGCGAGGCGCCAGTTTACGGCAGGGGTGAGACGAGTGTCCAGGTTCGGACACTCTGGACACTCATCTCTGTCAAACTGAACGAAGATTTTCATTAATAACATCACTCCAGTGACGTGGTGATGGTTTATTATGGATATCGGACCGGACTTACGCGAATTTAAGACGTTTATTTAACAGATGTAAAGACACTTTGGTTTATGTGTTAGGTTCATTACACAAGTGATAGAACATAGATTTAAGCACTCGAATAAGATTTACGTTTTGATATCACTGAAAAACTCCACACTGCACCTTTAATGTTTATTTACATGAGGAGCGGGTCCTCTCTACAGGGGCCGCCATGTTTTTACCGCAGCTCAGAGTGGACACACTAAGAATCAAAAAATCAAGTTCGGGTTTTAATGAAGTCTGAAGTCGACCATAGGTTCTCCTGCATGTTCCGAAGGTTGAGGTTGAGATGATGGATTCAACATGCAAGAGACAAACAAATATTTTACTCCATTTGTTTTCGCGGCTGACAGGTTGTTTGTCATTATTCACTTCCTTTGGCACAGCTGTTGTTCACGTCAGACACGATGAGACATTAGTGTCCAAGAACAGCTTCTCTGAAAATGTCTTTCAATTGATCGATTGCAGTCACACGGTTTTTGTCATTTCAACAAACAGGACAGTCAAGGACAACACCGTTCAATGAATCCATGATGTGAGTGTTATAAGGATTTAAATGCATAGGCGTTTATTCATTATGTATTGATTCATTTTTAGGAGAAATCCCATTGAGATGAAAGACTTCTTTTTGAAGGCAGTCCTGGTCAAGATGAGCAGCAGCAAATACCAAACACAGTGACACAGTTAGAACACAAACCATTTTAAGGGTGCAGTTTGTCATTTTTTGTCATTTTTGTCACTTCAAACATTTTTACACAATTACGTTTTGACATTCTCATGAATTTATTACAAGTAAAAGTCAATAATGTAAAAATGGCTCTTGTGTAACCTGTCATGAACCCTCCCCTGAAAAAAAGAAAACAATAATTTGCTATTAAATGCCAAGCCAATTGTGTTATTGTGTGCATGGTTGAGGTTCACAGCAGTTAAGACAGTTTTAATAAGAATAAAAGATAAAAAAAACAAAACAAAAAAAACCAATTGTATTCACTTGAGTGATACTGCAAGTGCATGTTTCAAGTCTCATTGAAAGTACAATAGTGACTCTCTCTTTATTCAGAGGCTCTGTCATAATGGCCAAAAATAACTGTGTTGCCAAGATGGCTGCTGCATGTGAAGACTTCCCAAAAAAAGACTTGGGTGCAAATTTCCGTTTCCTCTCATCATTTTAGAACTGATTTCACAGCTAGTTTCCTCCTGCCCGTCTCTGCCTTTCCTTCCTTATTCTTTATCCCTTCTCTTGTCTGCAGTTAGCTACAGCTGACTAAGCCTGCCTCTGCAGTAGCGTGTGTGTGTGTGTGTGTGTGTGTGTGTGTGTGTGTGTGTGTGTGTGTGTGTGTGTGAGTGAGAATGAGAGAGTGTGTGCGTGCATGGGTGTGTGTGTGAATTAGGTCATCAGTGTGTATATCAGCAATGCACATCATGTCTATGAGTTGGATGAATGATTAGCCTCTCATTTCATATGCGGCCCTGCTCTGTAGCGCAAGGGACTCCAGCATCCTTCTACAGAGCTGCTACATCTCCACAGAAAGCCATAGAGTCTGCTACACACACACACACACACGCACACACAGTACATGAACCACATCCCCCGTTGTGCCTCAGGAAACTTAATTCATCTCCGACACACAGAAACACACTTTCACTTCCTGGGCATTAGCACTGAGACATGAAGCGGTTGTTTGCCTGCTCTCAAGCCTTTGATTAAACCGTCTCCTGCAGAAGTGTTGTCCAACCGCTGAGCGGACGAGCCTCTCGCCCACTGTCCCATAGTCCCAAGTAAGGGTGGGCGATACTGGGACATTTGATATCAATCCGATACCAAGTGAATACTGGGCTAGTATTGCAGATACCGGGACCGATCCTTTTATACTTATCACTTGAAATGTCGTGATCATCGAATCATTTTGTGATTTTGCCTGTAGTTAGTTGATTATGATTATGATTATGATAAAACACAGGACTTATACATAAAAAACATGTATTCACTAACCTCAATAACAGAAAACAATGTGACAGTTTCAACTTGTTTTGCAGCTGGGAGTTCTCTGGAGGGTGAGCTGCTTTAACACGTTTGTGTAAAGTGCTGGTGTTTCCACAGTGGTGAATGTCTTCTTGCACACATCACATGTGGCAGTGTCCCGATCAGCTGCAGTGACTAAAGTCCACACAGCGCTTCTTTCTCGGGCTGCTCCAGTGCTCTCTCTGTCTCCCAGCTCTCACGCAGCGAGGGGGATGGGCAAAGTGTGCCCGAGTGAGCAGCAGAGAGAGAGAGAGAGAGAGAGAGAGAGAGAGAGAGAGAGAGAGAGAGAGAGAGAGAGAGAGAGAGAGGTGCTGTTTGCACAGACAGACCTGGAGAGACGCTGAGCTCGCATGAACTCCGAAGAAATTCAAGAAATTTGCCGGACGTATAGAGGAGAAAGTGCAACCAAAGTATCGATCTTTTCACGCTAATATCGATCCGATTCCAATACCCACCTTGGTATCAATACTATCGATATTTGGATCGATACGCCCACCCCCAGTCCTAAGGAAATCGTACACACTGCACCTTTAACCCTCATGCAACAACAACAATGTCCATAGTGATATGGACATTGTTGTTGTTGTTGTTGTTGTCCAAACGAGAAGATTTCACCTCTTTATCTGTCTGTCATTTTGACTGTGTTTGTACCATTGCCACAATTATTTGTAACAGGGTCTCTCTCAATTTTGAAATTTTAATAGAGCACCAGAACACTGTGAAAGAAATGTGTCAAATGATTACATTTACTACCCTCTTGAGTCATTGATGTCCACTTCCACAAAACGCTATAAAAACTGAACAGATTAATTTTCTTTTCTACTTGTTTTGCATAAATGTCTTAACTAACTTCAGCCTTGGTCAAAACTTCCAAACATTCAATCATTTTGAGGATTTTAACCCTTTAAATGCCAGTTTGATTACTTGCTGTCATAGTCATTTTTATGGGGAAAAACTGCAAGAAATGAGCTTTTTTTCCATAAAACAAATGTTGGGTGGCGAGGGGATTGGCTTTGAACCAGTCATGGGCCTGTCAAAGATGATCCAAAATTGACTTTGTGGCATTTATAGTTTTCAATGGGAGTCAATGGCACATCTTTGTCCGCCAGTGACTTAAGTTAAATGTGACTTAATTTTAAATCTAATGCTACACAAAAACTATAAATGCCATAAAGTCAATATTTAGGGTAAACTTTGACATATACATGACAGATTTAAAACCAGTCCCACAGCCACTCTCCATTTGTTTGATTGAAAATAGCTCATTGTTTGTGCGGGAGGTTTTCATTAAAAAATGACTGACAGCAAGCAAACAAGCTGGCATTTATAGGGCTAAAATCCTCAAAACAATCGCATGTTTGGTAGTTTTGAATGGCGCTGAAGTTGTTTAAGATATTTATGCAAATAAAAGTCGGAAACAATATTAATCTGTTGAGTTTTTATAGTGTTTTTTAAGTGGACATTTTTGTCCTTAGAGACTCAAGCAGGGTATTAAGTTAAAGTGACGCCCGGGGGTGAAACGGTATCCTGCAGAAGTTTCGTCCAACCACTGATCTGGCGAGTCTCCTATTGTCCTACAAAAATAAGAAACCCGTAAACGCTGCACCTTGAAATGGTGAATAGAACAATCACAGAAAATACTCTCATCCATGTCCGTGCGAACCGATGAAGACACATTCTGCGGCAGACACCTTTTCACAGTGGGAACTTAAACACAAGCGTTTACTTATCAGCTCCTCTGGGCTGTGAAGGAGCAGCTGAGTTGTGTCTGAGCTGCCTTGTTAACAGCCGGAGTCCCCGCCCCGCCATGGCGGAGATAAAAGCCACAGTGGACACGCAGGACAGGACAGGACAGGACCGAACGGGACGGGGCCGTCGCCTCCCCTATCTGCCCACATTGTTACAGCTGAACTCGACTGGCAAGTTGTGAGAGAGGGAAGATAAGGTGAAGCTGTGCTGCTGTGGCAACAGTCGTCATGCATACCTGAGGCTGATACTGCAGCAGCAGGAGGAGGTGTGTGGCCTGGGGGAAGCCTGGCAGGAACACCACGCAGCCTGGAGTGTCAGTGACGAGTCTGTTCTTTTTCCTCTAAGTGTTCAAAGCGTAGACTGTGTATAAAGATGGACGTAGCGTCCGTGATGTCACCCGAGTGCATTTGAAGCAAATTGCAGGCAGATCCCTCGCTGCCATCTTGCCGAACTGCTCCTGGTCCCCCGGTAGGGGTGTGTGAGCCACCTGAGGCACCTCACGATTCGATTGGATTACGATTCAGTTATGCAACGATTCTCACAATAATAACGATGATCACGATATTAAAGATTATTAACAATTATAACGATTTTCGATGCATCTTTTTTCCCCATTCAGGATTTCTTTTTAACTCCTCACTTTGTGGCTACCTCATACTTTTAAACAAGGTATATTTGTCAGTATCCATTAATTAAAGTAACCAAACAAATGTATCTCCTTTATCTTTTATTTATGTCAAACCACCAAATGATCCAACACATTTTCCACCATGGATCCAACCGGAAAAAGGTGTGCCTGTAGCAGCGGCCTATACAACAAAAAGCTGCTCTTATTCACAACAAATAAAGACAACCAGATACCTTCCTGAAGTGCAAAACATTTGCTGTATCAAAAGCAATACTTTTCAGCAAATAGAATTCTCTATTAACAGTACAAAAATTAACTTTGGAAAACAGATAACATAAAGTGCCTTTAGAAATAAATTAGACTTCTTCTCTTACTACATTTGCACTGGTGTGGCTCTCACTCATCACTCCTTTGGATGACATAACTCAGCAGCTCCCAGCCGTTGCGTGACTCACTCATTAAGTGCGCTGTTACCGTGACATATGATTCTGTAGCAGCTGAAGTCCACGCATCACGTGTCAGAGGCTCCTATTTGCTTTCTTCAGTGATTCCAGTACTTTGGTTTTGGTCGTCTCGTTGTAGAGTTTGGGAACCGCTTTCCGGGCAAAATACTTTTACTTCGGGAGTTTGTATCTGGGCTCCAGCGTCCGCACCGGAGCACAAGCCCTGGCTGTTAACAACAGCATATGGACAGAAATCATTACCGATAAAGGTTGTGATGGATGATGAGATTTGTTTCGCCCTTTCAGAGCCGCGGGGAAGTCTTGATAGTCCTTTCTCAATTGTTCGCTGGTTAGCAGCAACGACCCACGGATTATTTTCCTCCTCTAACCCGCGGTGGAAACATGTGAGGTGCTGTCGCATATTTGTATTGTTACCACTGTACTTAATTCTGGTTTTATATGACTTACATATGGAGTAGGTTTTGTCAATGCCCTTTTCCATTTTGATATAACATTTGACTGATTGAGACCAAAACCATAGTTTGTACCAGGCTTTAAACATGTTTTCTTTCACTTCTAAAGTTGGGCATTTTAACCTGGGAGACTATGGGGATTTGCTTTTGGAGTCAGCCCCCAGTGGTTAAGCCATGAACTCCACATTTCCTCACTTACTATTGTGTTTCATCCGTTTGCACTGGAGGTTGCCCCGCAGTTCAAACTCAGCTATTGATGGCGTGAAGGCAAATGCATCACTGCCATTCAAGTGCCAGTGGTATTTTATCATCACTAATCTTTTACAGCAGAATTGGACTGAAAATGAGTGGGGGTGGTTTTATAAAGTGTGACTAATGCCCCTTTTCCACGGTACCTACTCGGATCGACCCTACTCGGACTTTAGCCTTTTTCAATAGTTCCTGGTACTTCTTTAGTACCTGCTCAGTTCCAAAAGAGCCAAGTCATGCCCAAGAGTGTGGGCATTTATTTGTGAGAGCTCAAAATCATGTCTGACAAGTCAACACCGTGGTCATACGAGGAGGTTCCTGAAGTCCTCCATAGGTGTGTGGTGTTTGTGTGTCGCAAACACATGACAACACATGAGATTTGGTCAGCCCTTTTATGACTCCGCCCACATTGAGGTGGTACTCAATTGTTATGGAAACTGAACTAGTATCGAGTCGAGCCGAGCCAAGTCGGATAGTACAATGGGTGAGGGTTAGGGCTTAGTATTTTTTTTCTACTTTTTTTACATAAGTGTCTTAAACAACTTCAGCCCTCTTCAAAACACCAAACATTCAATCATTTTGAGGATTCTCACCCTTTAAATGCCAGTTTGATTACGTGCTATCACAGTTGTTTTTTATGGAAAAAAAGCTCACAAAAAATGCTATTCTCCATAAATCAAATGGAAAGTGCCTGGGGATTGGTTTTAATCAGTCATGGGTATGTGGAAGTTTACCCAAAATATTGACAT
>JAFBJT010002916.1:0-35046 GCA_016785325.1 Chascanopsetta lugubris | reverse complement strand
GTTTTGACTTTATTTATCAAATATTGCAGCAGTATTTTTGAAATGATTAGTAACATTTTTAATTAATCATCATTTCGTTTAGTATCTTATTTCAGGAGAAATGGGCGATGATGTCACTTCCTATTTGGGTCGTCGCAGTTGTGAAAAGAGCAGAGCGCCACGCTTTGGACTGTCAGACAGAATATTCACTCATCTTTGGGACGTCATCGAGCCAATGCTGTAAGTATATGTGTGTTTAAAGTTGAGGAAACGTTTTATTTACATTTTGTAATGGTGTGTGCACGTACAGTTCACTGTAACGTCAAGTTTAGTCTGAAGCTTGCCATTCAAGGCTTGTCTTGTTATGTCTTGTTGTCATGTGTTAAAAATAACCACATTAATTGTTTGAACTTACTACATCTTTGTCATCATTGACCTCATCAGTTTAACTTGGTGTTTAGACAGAGTTACAACACTCTGCTCAACAACACTGTTGTGTTAAGACAGTAATATTGTGTTTGAGGTGCAAGTCCACACGCTTTCCATAGTGGTTTGGGTCGAGAAAACAGTCTCGCTAATCTCTAATAAAAATCTAGATGTATTTTTTAAACAAAAACGTTGAGAGTTATTGTACGTTAATGCTTTCCAGCTCTTTTTTTTTCATAACACAAACTGTAGCATGCGGGAGAGAAAAGCTTGGTCGAACTGGAAACTCCAACACATCCAAAGTATCTCACGTATCAGAAACCCTTTTAGACCTAACACTGCCCGTGCGTTTGTTTTTACCATCAACATTTTTCTTTCTTCCCCGACTGGAATCATAAAATAAACTCTTGATAAGGCCTTCGGGTCTTCTGCTGAGGTATGAACACGTACAAACCATTTCATAGTAAAAGATTTTCGCTGATGAAGCTAAAATACCAGACTTAGGTCTCAGTTGTTACAGTGATGAAGTGTTTATTTGGCAGAGAGGAACACGGCGCTGTGAAAAGAATTAACAGACACATTTCCACTGATTTTCTGCCAAGATGCATCTGTGTTTTTCATCTCTTTAAATAGACGTTAATGCAAAGTCACACGTGTGGAGTCCCTCAAACATGGAAGAGGGAATGCATCTTCTGTCCATTTTTTTCCTCCTCCTCTTAAACCCTCTTTTTTCCGAACCTGCACCTTTTCAGACAGTAATGGTGACCTCGTTACGAGCCTGATTGCAATCGATGCCTTCGATTGTTTCGTGCGCTGCCATCAACAGACGTGTGAGGAGCCGGGGGCCACAGAGCCTCATCGTCCAGAGAAAATCCCAACAACAGCACGTAGCACTGCCTCTGCTGTGTGTCACACCAGACAAGGGGGAGCGTGATGCCGGTGATTTACAACAAGGTTAGAAGACAGATGTGGAAAAGGCCCGTGAACACACTCCCAGTGGCTACTATCAAGCAAAGGTAATTCATAATTTTCTACGTTCATTTTTCTATCCTGTGTCACGTTTTCACTTTTTGGGAGTTTGACTTTTTGTCTGAGCTGAGTTCATGTTCTCTGTCTGTAAAAGTGATGTCGTTGTTCACCCCCTGGCTGCGATACTTGTCATAAGCTGTGGCAACAATGTGTCACGTCTATTTTTTGTAAAGCGATAACATGGATCATTTTATGTTGCACTCACCACAAGTTCAGGATCAACCTCCACATGACTTTGATTCTGTGGCTCTGTCCAACTGCAGTGCAGATTCTGGCTCCAATTCATATCGCTGGTGCGAGATGGGAGTGTTTATTTCCAGTGGAATATTGTTTCACTTCTGGACAGAGTGAGGATTTAATGTTTTTTTCTGTCACCGCCTCAAAGCTACCAAACTGTTTTTCATTTATCATAACATTTATCAGATGAGAGAACTCATTTTGTTATTGCGTTCTAGTGTTGGAAGCAGACATGGTGATGTGGAGATGTTTATGGATTTGGATTAAAAAAAAAAAGGAGTGATTCTCACTTAGTGCTGTGTGCAAAATGGAACTCAGGCAACTCATAGTGTGCTGCTTAATATCTCAGCCCTTGGCCAGTCTCTCGCTGACCAGTCATATTTCTCCATTAGTTTCAATTGTGGTGTTTAATGGGGCTTTTAAGTCATGGCCAGTTTCTCTCAGTTTCTGTTTGAACAGTTGTCATGTCAACAATATGTTTGAGCTTTTTTCATGTCCCTGTGAATACTGATAATTGTCCCGTACGTTTGTGCTTTGCTGGTCAAAGGGGACCCATGGTGCCCATTTAAGGGGCTCTCTATTTGTTCTTTAGCCTCTATTATGATGATAAACCGTATTTATAGTCTCAGAAAGGCTTTGGATTTTTTAACGAGCCCTTTTAAAAGTCAGGCGTTCCTTATGAGGTTGAAATGCAGGGTTTTGCCTCACAGTGAGCTGAAAAGTCTGTTGTTTACCTCGGAAATGACGACGGTCTTCTCCTTACCACGGAACATCCGGAGGTCTTGCACCAACCCAAAGTTCGTGAGTCCATGAGCCCTTAAATAATCAATTCTTCGCCGGTATAATAACTCCATTGACGATATAGAGGGCGAGCTCAGCTCAGGTCATTTAAATCCCTTGTCCAGTCGCTGTGCTCTTGTTTTAAAGATACCGAGCTTTCGGAACAGGGTCCAGCTCGTCTCGGTTCGGTCCGTCACCTTTATGTTTTGTTCGGTCCATTTATCCCCGTGTTTTTCCGGTACCTTATCTCCAGACTGTACGGAGTTGAGGTTGCAACTGTTCACGTGACATTTTAGTCAGTACGCTAATGGACCCAGATTCCATTGACGTTACAATTACGGCCAATAGGCTTTCAATTTGAGCTCCTCCACAGGCTGATGGAGATTATATTATCTTATTATATTAGATTATTACTTATCGTCTGCTACACTCTGTCTTCTCCCTCCAATTCATTCCCTCCACCTAAGTTCCTCAGCTCCTCTCTTTCCCTTTAGAAATTGCACGTTGCTTATGAAGACCCCTCACCCCTCGTTTCCTTTTCCTTCCAATCGCATAGGAGAATCTCTGGTAGGCTTCTGTTGTCATCACAAGCCAAAGGCCGTTTAGTTTGTCCATTCTGGGCCACTGTTGAGACATGATGGAGCAAAATTGACACAACTGGCATTCGGCGCTTCATGCTTTGGCTGTTGTGTCTCCGACTTCCTGAGCCAAAAGGAGTGAAATATGACTTCGAAGATGTTGTTACATGGTTGTTGTTTTGTTGAGCTGTGGTGTAAACACAGGCGAGGAAGAGATAAGGGTCAGTTGGAGATGAGTGATGACGCTTCCCCGCAGCTCTGTCACTGAGTAACTGACCTGAGGTCATCTGAGTTGTTATCATTGAACCGAGCATCTGTAATGAAATCGCAGACTGAGGCAGGTCGCCTATCGTGCAGCGAGTGTGATGAGACCACTGCTCTGCTCACAGGGGTTGTGATGAGATTACGACCATGAATAATGTTCTGAACTCATTGTTCTGTCTGTTCCTAACAAGACTTAGTACCAAGCCCACGGAACAGTTAATAAAACATAATCAGTCAGGCTCAAAGTAAATTTAATTGATGTTTACTTTGTACTCGACTGATTATGTCTCCTTTATCAAAGGATGATTGCATATGACGAATTCGACTGATGGGATACTGTGTTTAGGATAAACACACGGTGTGTGTACTCTGTCTGTTTCTAAGTCAACAGAAAAGTACAATACCCGAACTCTCCCAGGTGGATGACTCGCACTAAGAACATTCTTCTGTCAGCTGACTGCACTGGTATCGTGACTGGACTCTCACTTTACTGGAATCAGATTGATTCAGTCTCGGACGTAATTCCTCAGTCACATGCAACTCGGCTTCAACCAAAACAACATCTCCGACTCCGGGAGCGTCCGATGGGTGGCTCGCTCTCTCTGTGGTCGGACCACTGAGTGTGTCATGCACTGACAGAGGGACTTGACTGGTTTAGTTTGTAAGCAGGTTTCAAATTCTCCAGTCTACTTACTGAAAATGAGCGCGTTGAGTAATCCACTCAATTTCACAGCCTCGGGGAGCAAATCACAGCACTATTACTGCTCACTTTCATTTATTTTCTTATTCAGCTGTTCTCATACACACAATATGCGGACAGAGCGCATGACTGAGTGGGGCAGCAGCGCCGGTCTAAGCAGTAACAGATGGACACCGTGGACAGCGAGTCTGCCACTGGGCGCAAAGTCGAATGGTCGACCACGGGACTGATGTTTTGTCTGCGGGAGAAAAAAGGATATGAGCAATACGCTGATCACGAAAAACAAGAAATCTGACCTGTGGTTACATCACCTCAGCCGTGGAGGAATCTGCTGCTGGAGCAACAGATCAATACTTTCTCAGTGGCAAAGACAGCCGAGGCAATTCATCAAACAAAAAAACAATGTATTTAATACATTAATTGTTGTAGTTTTTTTTGTTTTTTTTTAACATGATAAAATGAGACACAGAAAGAAAACTTGCTTAGGTCAGACACAATAGCCTAAATTATTTATTTTTAAAATATTCACGCGCTGAGTGAGTCCAGCGAGACCTGCAGCAGTGAGTCTGAAAACAGAGAAGTTAGTCGGCCTGCTGATACTTCTGCTTCCCTTGTTTCGCAGCCAGCAGGTTCTTTGAATGGCTCTGCGGTTCCACGTCCGTTGTGAACACAGTCTGTGGGACTTTCACATCACACATCAGCACAAAGGACTACTCTTTGAATCGTGAGTCCTTCTGCCCTAGAGAGCAAATATGTCTTTTGTCTCGTGGCGTCATCTGCAAAACCACCTCATTAATCCCTGCGCTCACGGGGTCGTCGTTAAATTGCAGATTTTTAAATGGACGGGAGATTCTGGAGTAATGATTTCAAAACATGATGTGATAGGAATCAAGCCAGGATCGTCCAGGTTTGCGAGTGTAACTATGAAGATTACGCTATTACAACACATTGCGCATGATGAGGCCAATCACGCCACATCTTTCCATTCCAGCGCAAAATGAAAAATGAATGGCAACCCTAAATGTGTTTACTTTACATTTTCAGTCTTCATTCCAGCATTTCATTTCCTTTCGTTGCGAGGAGGGTGCGCGCTCTCGCTGTCCGCATCACTGGGAGATTCCTGTGTGTTGCTCTGGCTCTAATGGTGTTTGTTTTGTTGGGCTCAATTAACATGGGCCGTGACATTTCCTCTCTGATGGTATCTGCGCGGACATTAGTGCGGCTTTGGTGTGGTAGCGAAAGATGATATGCGGGAGCAGCTGCTTGGTCTCTGCAGCTCTTTTGGATCCTCTCCCAGCAGCTGATCCAGCCTGTGTGTGGTGTTTGTGTGCGTGCAAGCGAGTGTGTGAGCACATGTGGACGTTGTTACGGACTTTTTTTGCCCCATAAATATTCCTATGCTACCATATTTCCTTCTTTTTGAGCCCGATATAAACACAGTGTAATTTTGGCAATCGTAGCTGCATCGCAAGCCACATTATGAGACGTGGATCTAATAAACTCGGTGATTTGATTCGGAAAAAGTCAACTATCATTAAATGAAGTGATAAGTGGTCGTGGACTGAAACCAGTGGAACTGCTCTCTGCTGAAGTCTAGGATTCACGTACCTCCATGTTGGTGACATTTTCCGGCTTTGGGGACAGCATCCAATGGACACTCTATGTTTCGGACACGTTTTATGACAATAAGTTATACCATCTAATACCATCTAACACAATAATAACCATCTCTGAACACGGAGAAGGCAGGTACACGGCAGCCATCAGCTACCAGGAGGTGTTGAAGCGTATTCTGCCTCACGTTTGCAGAACTGTGACTATGGTTTTTCAAGTGGTGGACAACCTTTACTGAATTACCAGAAAAGAAGAGGCTACATGTGAGATTCATTGTTTGTTTAGACAGAGACAGCAATAAAATCCAGACCTCTCACAACTTAAATCAAGTTCTGCCACAAAGTCACGTCCCACTGGGACAGAGCCCAGAGCCATGCACCATGAAATAGAATAAGTAGCCAAGACGATGAACAAATGAAAGGAATTGAAGTTTGCCACATTTGAAAACCAACATTGGTTTTTCTTTTGTCTGTGTTCGACAACCTCGACACACAGGAGACAGAAGCAGTCAAGAGCAAGAAGATGAAAACTGAAAAAAATATATTCCCAGTCACTTCCATCCCGTTAAAAATGTCTCCCAACAATTATACGCGCTCTCGCCTTTTCGACTTCACCGTCAGTCCAATCAAGGCTCGGTTCTCATCCTTTGTCTGGAAATGCAATGTGGACGTTCAGTGGCTCCACATTTCGGACCGCCGGGCGGTTTGGGAGCCCCCTCTTTCCGTGTGGTTGGCTGAAGCTCTGCGTCTGTCAGCCGCTGAATAACACCGGTCATCCGCTGCGAGACGGTGACGTTCCCCTGCTGTGCCTCCTCTCTCTCCACACCAGTCCTTCTTCAACACGACGGCTCGTTCCCCGCACACATTAGTCTTCATTCAACTTAAAGTGTTTTCTCTCTGCAGACGCCATCTTCCCCCTCACCCCTTCAACCCTCCTTTTTCACCCCCACCCCCATCCCCCGTCACACTGAAATGCCGGGGTTGCTGGGTCTCCCGGGAGGCGCAAGCAGTTTATATTCATTTATTCACAACTGCGGGCAATGAGGAAACGTTTTTAGTTCACACGCTAGTGGAATGTTTCCCGGGCATTTACATTTGCTCTCTACTGTAAAACACCGCGCGTGTGTTGATCTGAAAGCTTTGTACACTGTCACATCAGAGCTCAGCAAACACACCGTCGCTCTGCCGCTCACTCTTTGCCTCACTTCTCATTTAGCTTTGCAGATGGTTCAACCGTAATTCAGATGTGTGCGTGAATGCATGTATGCAGTGATGTGTCTTTGCGCTGTATAATGCACTGTGGATGGATGAATGAATGAGTGAATGAATGAATTGACCAGCACTATTTCCCATATTATGCAAATATCCACGGGCCCCAGCTGTCCCTTTAAAAATATGCTAAATCCAGAGTCATATTTGGGTGTGCATCAAATGTCAGCCCCCGAAATATGCCCTACTTTTTCAGTGAGATCCATAAATGATTCACTAAGATAAACTGAAATTCATTTCAAAATCTGTGGAACTGCTAATCCCTACTCATCATCCATGAGGAAGTCCATTCGATAGTTTTTGGCCTTATGTTCAAGTGATAACCAAGGACAAAGAAATGTCAAAATATAATATTTATGTCGTGAGCTGAAGTCTCAGTGAATGTGCTGCTGCCTTTTCAAAGCTTTCATCTTCAGTATACATCAGTATACATGGGCAAATAATCCCAGACAAATACTTTATTGACACTCGTTCAAAAGATGAGGGGGAAAAAACAAAGAATACTCCCAAACGTTTCAGAGCTCATTTGACTGAGGAAATCAAACGTTTGGGAAGTTAATGACATTCAGGAGTTTGTTTCCTTACAGGACTAACGCTGTTCCTGTTCCTGACATCTCTGTTAGGTAAGAGTCCAGGTGACATGTTTGACTGTCAGTTCTCTCGATGACACCGATATAAAGCTTTAAACGCCCAACATCGCCTCTGAACAACACTGATTTGTGAACGAAGCGCTTTAAGTGAAAGAAACGATCAAGTTTCACTGCGTGCGCGAAGGCCCATTCCTGCGTCCTCCGCATGATTTATACATTACAGTGACCTCATTTATATTGCATGTAATATATACGTTGGAAATATTGCATGGAAAACAACAGCCAGTTGTAATAATAGAAACGACGAGATGATAATTGTAGCCTCCTCAGTCCTGTACAAAGCAATAAATCTTTATCTGCATCGGGTTGAAAAACAAAAAACAAAAATACCTCTGTTCCACTCGTGCGCCGCGTCCGCCGGCTTCCTTCCTGTCCCTTGACCCCTGAGGTCACTGCAGCATAATGAGCGCTCTCTCCGGCCGCCCCCAATGCTACCCAACCCCCCCACCAACCCCCCCCCCACCCCCACACCCCCACTCAGTGGGACCCGCTGTATGTGTTTTCCACTCGTGTAGATTCACGGGCGAGTACGGTGAAGGGGAAGTACGCGCTTCAGCGTTCAGCAGGAGCCGTGCGGCAACACGCTCGTTGTTTCACAGGTTAATGTTCACCACATCACGGCGCCGTTTGTTGTCTCGTGGCCGAGTCCATCTCCCTGAGACACTCCAGCCTGTCCATTATTCTCTCCAGGAGAGTGTAACGATCCCATCTACTCTCTGAGTTTGTCCACTGCGCGCGAGACCACAATGCCTCTGGGTCATAGAGTCGGCTAAAGCTCGTTAACGCTGCCCTGAGAGAGAGGCTCGGTCCTAAAAGGCTCAAAAGTGGACTGTAAATGAGCGCGGGTCAATAAAGCTGTTGTTCGTCTGCGCACGAGCTGTCAACAGTTTCTCTGTGCTGCCTTTCTGAGTCACTTTTGATTGAATGTAAAATCAATTTGAATATAGAGCGGTGAACCATCGGCAGAGGAAAAGGCTTCCATTGATTCCATTTACAACGCGGGCCCAGTTTTGACAGCACTTATTCTTATCAGCTACTGTCACTTCCTTCACTCCGCTGCTGATGATCATCATTCATGAAATCATTGAAACTAGAGTCTATTATGGGTTGGGTTTTTTTTTTTTTCCTCTCTTTCTTTTTTCCTTTCTGCCATGGCCATTCTGTATTTTGGCATTTTGAAAAGACTTCCAGGTTTTGAAAAGCAGTGCTGGGGTCTGGAATGTAAACTGCCGGTTTCCGCGATTCGAAGGATGTGTTACAAATATTAAGTGTATTCTTTTCACACTGATGTCTTCACTGCTTAGATGCGCATAGAGACAGAGATGAGCTTATGGATCACAAAGGTGAACTTTAATTTGTTGCCGCAGTGGTGCAACAAAACAGATGTAGATCATTTACAATTTCCAGCCCTGAGAGCATTCCATTAACTCTTTGTGTTTTAAATATATAAAAACAACTATTGTCTTAGTAGTGGCTGACTGTATGTACATCGGGCCCAGTGCAGAGTAGGGCTCATTTTGAAGTTTGTTAATAATTCGTTCAATTCTGCAAGTTGTTTATCTTCAAGAGTTTGTGGTGTTACCATTACCGCACTTTAGATTAGCGTAACTCCGTCCCACGGTTTCTGAAAGCTGAGACATTGAGACAATTTAGTGTCAGTATGGTAATTTCACTGCTGCCTCTGCTGAGACACCTAGCGAGTGGCCCGGTCCTTCGTACGTTTTTCTGTATGCGGCCATCAGGAAAAAAAAGGTTTTGGACACCCCTGACGTAGAGGAAGGCAGATGGACGGTTTCCGATGCGCGTGCGAGTCCAGAGTGTCTGTGCGTCCCACCGTGCTGTGCCGCCCTGCGGCAGAGAAATCACTCAGTCTCTCTGCAGCGCTGCGGAAAAACTCTGCCTCTCGCTGACCGCTCCTTTCTCTTGGCGGCAGATGAAAGAGACCACGGCGGCTGCACAACACATCACAGGCAGCGACCAGCTGAGGTTGTGGCCCGGAGTGCACTTGCCTGCCGGTGGATGTGCCGCTGCCATGTGGACTGTGAGTTAAACATCAGATCGACCTCGATCTCCCATCAGCGCTGCGAGCGCTGGAGCGGAGAGGCGTAGATTGTCGTGGGTCTTTGTGAATAACAACGCGGTGGAAATCAGGGAAATACGAAGACGCCGCCGATGAATGTGAGGTAAAACCGAGTGTGTTTAGGAAAAAAATGGGCAGATGAATAAATGATTAGTTTAGGGTTTGTGTTTTTTTGTGGAAAAACAACAAGAAGGGGCTTGTATTTTTTCTCGAATCCTCCGAGGAGACGAACCGCAGAGAGCTAAATGAAAAACAGGCCTCGGAACAGGAGCTACCCACATTTCTCGGTGATCAACTGCCACTTTCAGGTTTTTGTATTTTTTTTTTTTGTCTGCACTTTGTATCTCATCTCTCACCTCAGCTGGAACAAGCTGCAGGTCTGGCACCAGACATCCTGACAATGAGAAGGGCGGAAGTCATGAAAGGAAATATCCCCTCAAATGCACCCCCCTTCTTCTTTCCCTTACCCGGGCCCCCTCCGCCCTGCCCCCCGTCCCCCCCCCCCTCCCCCAACCTCTCAACCTCTGTTCTCAGGTTGAGCACCGAGACTGGCCCTCAGCAGACAGCAGGAAGCTGGGCTGTCTTAAAGCCAAAGCAAGAGGGTATTTCAGTGTCTGGTTATAAGACGGTGGTCACTTTCCCCCGTCGTGATCCGGAGTCGAACTGACGGCCATGTTGGGGGAACTCATGGGCTGTGAAAAACCTGAGTGCATGGGGGCGCAGCATGAAAACCAGCACCTAGTGGATGAACGTAATAACACACATTGTGTTCTTGGTCCCAAGTAACTGAGTCAAGCGAAGCTCTCTGTGGCACACAGAGCGCCTGGGAAAGATTTGTTGACTTGCACATCTTTTGGGAGGTTTCGGTCAACCACAATCCGGAAAACTCCCAGAAGATTTGTCACCAAGAAAAAACCCTCAAGCTTCGCCCCCCCCCGCCCCCCCCCCCCCCCCCCATGATTACAGATGTGTATTATCACATGTTGTTGCCTTCCACATTTTATGGATGGTGGTGAAATAATAATAATAATAATAATTTAATGTGTACTTGGTACAAGACGTTGTGGGATGAATGCTTTGGAAATGTCTTATTATTCAGCAAAAGCTCTCATTGACATATGCCGCCACCACATGAGTAATAATACTGTGACGCGGTGATCATAATTGCTACTGTGGCAGTTTTCTTTGTCACATCCCACAAAAATGTACATCTTGCTGGAGGGAGGGAGCCAGTGATCCATCTGGTCTGAACCGAAAATTAGAAACTTGTGACGAGTCACTCTCTGTCTGTGTGATTAGTAGTGGTCAAACAAAGACATGTTGTATCCTCTAGTTTTTTATTGAAAATCAGCATTATGTTGACCGGGAGGCGTCTAAATGAAGCAACCTATGGTTGCGCTGGTTTCCTGTAATTGAAAACACACTGAGCGTTTGCATTCTTGTGGCGCTGCAGAGGCTTGTTTTCCAGAGGCTAACCTCTTTCTTTTTGTCTTGTGTGTATAATATACATGAATTATGGCAGATGAGTCACATTCAACATCCTCCACTCTCCTCTCGCCCTTAGAGTTAGAGTTCCTTCTTTCGACCACAGCATCTTTGTGGAATGTCTCAAACATTAGTTAGATGTTGGGAAATTGGCTTTTTAAATCTTCTGGAGATCTGGCTTCGTGTTCGGTCTCATGGGTTTTCATAAAACATGTTCTGGTTTTGGGTTTTAACGAAAAATGGAATCTCTGTGGGACGGTTGGTTGATAGGAAAAATGGAAACAGTCAACCAACCAACAAGGCAGTGACAGACTGACCAACCAACCAACCCAACAATGGAGCCATTGACTGACCACCCAAACCAAGCAGATAACCCACACCCTAACCACGTACTGAAACAACCAAACAACTGACCTATCAATCAATCAACTGACTGACTATCCAATCAATCAACGAATCACCCGACCAACCAGCCAAGTGAACAAACCTCAAACCAAACCTTGTTTTTCCACGACCACTGGTTTCGTCTCCAATATCTCGTGATTTTGACCAAAGTCAACACAACAACTGGAAACAACTATCATCATCATTCTAATGATTCATGATATGATCATATCATTTGTAGAAGTGGTAGTAGTAGTTTTGTCAACGAGGACTGGCACTCTTCTCTCACTCCGTATTTTCACTGTAGCAACCAACCTGACGTAATGTGAAGGTAGTGCAACTGTTCCTGATCTTTCTCTCTCTCTCTCTCTCTCTCTCTCTCTCTCTCTCCCTCTCTCTGTTCTCTCCCCTCTTTTCTTCTCCCTCTCCTCTGATCCCTACTTTCTCCGTTGAACCCAACCGGTCACAGCAGATGGCCGTTCACACTCAGGTCTGGTTCTGCTGGAGGGCTTTTCTCGAACAGCTTGGTGTGGAGGATTTTAATTTTGAAATTTTAAGATTTCAACCTTGAAGCACCTTGAGAGAATTATTACAAACTGTGCTCGACTATCTTTTGCAATACTTTGAAAGTATTTCGCCTCTTGTCCCATTTAAGTCAAATATTTCGCATCACATGAAATGGAAGTAATAGACATGGTTTATATTTTTCTTTTCTCTTGTGTAATTCACCTTGACATTTTGGAATCTTCGGACAGCCTGTTAAGGATTAAAAAGCCCCTTTGTGAAGGAACAAGTCTTTTCTCTCACAGTAACTGAACTGAACTGACTGATTTGTGGTTGAATGGCAAGGCAGAGTGTTTACTCCCCGCACCCTGTCCCTCCAGCTGCCTGACAGTTCCTCACAACACATGACTGATTTTCCCGATGCCGGTGAGAAGTGACAGCTGGCCCCTTATCCCCTCTGAAGCCTTAACCACGGAGCAGTAATCACTTTTGACTGGACTGTGTCTCTGTGCTGCACAGGCAAGGGGTCCTGGTTGCGTTTTGACAAAGATATTAAAGGAATCTGTCTTCATTTTTATCTTTAGGGGGCTTTGCTTTTTAATCCACCCGAGGAAGAATTGCTACCCCTCCGTCTACCCCTTCCTACTCTTATAGGATTTTGACGGATGAGAACACTGACACTCTTATGAAACAGAGAGGGGAGGAAAATCTAGTTATTTTTGGAATACTACAGTTTCACAAGTGGATTTTTTAGGTTTTATGTTATTTGTGGTCACATAAGAAAGTTGGGGGTTGTGTTATCATTTGACTAAGAAAGACTAAGACTAAGAAAGATAAGCTGCGCTCATCGCACCGAGGAGATATTTGGCTATTTGCTTGCATGATTACCGAAAACGACTGGAATGGTAAATGGAAAACTGGCCAGGAAATTCCTTCGTGATGCAAACTAGCCTTCTTTGACATCTAGGAAAAATGATCTTTACGTCTTAATGACCAGTGCATTTTACATTCACTATGTCAAACAAACATTCATACGGTGCATCCTCGTGTAGCGCTTCTCCTTGTGAGAACATCAAGTACATTTGTGTTCATTTTCGGACCCGTACACTTTGGCATGTCCCTGAATTTAGAAGGGAAACATTCCGCACTACCGTTAAAAAATGATCAAATGTCTTCAGAAATCAACCCATGAAAAACATCACCATATTTCATAAATATGGAAGTTAGGCCGGTAGCTTTTAAATGTCCTACATGTGGCCCCAGAGGGTTCGATGGTTTGAAGCTCAGTATGTGACCTTGGGCGAGACATCGGGCCCCATCGCGCAGTCAGTGGCTGTGTCAGCGGCATGTGAATGAGCTACATGACAAAGTACTTGATGTAAATGCCCCGTGTAAATGGATGCGTGACTGTGGATGTGAACTGTCGAGTGTGAACCGCACTGTAAAACATATTTGAGAGGCTGTTCAGACTAGAAAATGACCGCGTAAATCCCGTTGATTTGCAGACTATTCACTGAGCGATCATTTGTAGGATTGTTCGGCCTCGGCAGAGCTGGCATGCGCTCTGCAGAGAGCCATTGTACTCATTCTATTATAGCAGCTACACAGACGTGCAAGTTTGTTTGACCTCGATTCGAGCTTTACTCAGTGCCAGCCTGAATCGGATTCAGTCAGAAAGTTTTAAATAAGTCATTGAAGAAGTTTGGTCCTACAACACGGCATCTGGAATGAATGCCGGGACTCCTCTCTCACTCCCTTTTTGGACTATTTTTTTTTTTTTACAACTGCAGAGTAAACTTTGCTCAATGCAGAGACGTCTGCACTTCACACGGATCATCGATGGCATTATTCAAGAGAGGATGAGGAGATCCATAATTTAGAGCACGCTGCACCAGGCTGCCCGGGACAGCAACAACACCACAAACACCAGAGCAGCAGGAAAAGACAGTTAGACGGACGCTGAGAGACGGTGAGGGACACGTAAAGAAAAGCAAGTTTCAACTGAGTGAAACTGCACAGATTGATGGATCGGCGTGAGCCGTGAGTGGGATTATGCTTTTCGACGCCGACCGTAATACCGGAGCCACTGTGATGTTGGGACTATCTGCCTGTTCCTAATATTTCAAAGCCTATTACTGAACGAGCATGACGTCCAGGGACAAGCACGGGCATCGAGGAGACTTCAGACGAGCTTACCACATGAAACATCCAGCATGGGGGATTTAGCTTGATCTGCGGTGCGGCTCAAACCAAAACTGAGACTGTGGCTCCAGCACATGCAGGAGTCAGTGATTAGTTTGATTATAAATCCTCCAAACTTTCCTCTTGCTACTTTTTTAATCATTAAGTGCAGGGGACGAGGTCTGGGAAAGGCAGCAGGATGCACGTCATCGCCTTGAGCATTATCGCTGTCCTTCACTTTTGCTCGCAGACAGATGGTTTGTTTGCTCTCCATCTCCGCGCTTTACGGCCACAGAACCTGGATGTGTATTAATATCCGCTGACAGTGACCGGCTCGCAGAGACTCGGAGCACAGGCTGAGCAAGAAGACATAGATTTGTGTTGGAGTGCCTCTGTTATTGTTGGGGGAGCCCCCAAACTAACCTCCTCGGGGAAATAGTGGGATTCGTTGCATTTATTGGACTTTTACAGGGTCGTAAAAGTTGGACAGAATTCATAATTACGTAAAGTAGGGCAAAAAAACGTCAGTAAGGTGAGACTACGTGCAGCATTCAAACATTTATCTTGGGTTATTTACGCACTAGTTCTCCTTTATAGTAAATGAGTTATTTTTATTATTTATTATAGTAGATGAGTTATTTTTATTATTTGCTTTAGACCAACGCTCCATGGATTTTTTTTTAAATAATAAATTCGGTTATTTTCCTCCCCTTTGAAAGGAGGATCTCCTTCCTCTTAAAGTATTGGATGCAACTTCAATCATCTCCCACAAATAACAAGTGCAGACTTTTTTCAATAAAAAAAATTGAGCAGCCCAAGAGAAGAATTAGGATCTGATGAAAGATCCATTATTACTTTTTAAAACCATTACTGGCAAAGACAAGCACTTAATTCATTAAATGCCTCATAGACCCAGTTTCTTTTCCAATAGTCTCCAGTTTGAGGAGACAGGCATGTTATTAAAAGTGTATCAGTCCTTTAATCAATTCAAGAAATACAAGACCAGTAATTACAATTTTAGTTTAGATTTAATGACGCATGGCTTGTTAATTCCAGCTAGGGAACATACGCTGGTTATTGATTTAAAAAAGTATAACTTAAAAGTAGAAGGCTAAAAGTTTCTTCAAGATATTGGAAAAGTCAGCTAATAAGGATAAGGTTTTTATGCTGGGTCTCTGCTTTACATGTGCAACATTAGCCATAAATGTGGTCGACTTGAAAGAGCCGGGAAGGTCTAGCTTTGAACAATTTATGATCGCTACAACCGGATGAGATGAAGGTTGTGGTGGTGGCTGTGGCGTTGGGTTTCCCAGTGACCATAAAAGTAGAAAGTGCTTCCTGTGGGCCATTTCCTTTCTTCTCTAAATGCATATGGTCGCTTTAAATCGTTTATTAAGAAGGCGGGCCTCTGTGCCGAGTGACATTTCTTTAGATTACCACGCATTTGATCAATATCGCTGTTTTAATTAGAAGGTAAATAACCATGATGAAAAATAAGGTTAAGGTTAAGCCCATTATTGTCATTTCACTTAGCGCCAATAAAAGAATGTGTGTACAAAAGCAATGACTTGGGTTTATTTTCAGTCCAAACTTAAGATAAGCAAAGAAAATAAACTCACACGCTCTGAACGTAAGCACGCAGCCTCGCTCTTTTATGAGAGAGTGGGTATAATTCAATATTCATGCTCTACGTGAAGACACGCATCAGCTTTTAAAACGTATGTTACGTAAGGAAATGCGTGCGCTATATTTGCTATCTGCAGGAACATGCATCATAAAAGTCAATCAATCCCTGAGGGTGTCCACGTCGCTCGCCCCCCCCCCCCTCTCTCTCTCTCTCCGTCTTCCACCCATGGGTCTGGTCGCATGGGCACTCACAGAGCCTCCACCTGCAGAGACGATTGCTCTGCTGGAAGGACCCAGGGCCCTGGCTTCACTCGGGCCTGGAGATGCGTGATGGGTGATGAGCAGAAACGTTTGCGTTTATGTGGAGATTCTCTGTCTTCTCCTTTTCCCCCGTGAAACAGATGAGGGGCTGTGATGAGGGAGACGTTCGACCATCTTGTTCTGACTCTCAACCTGAACCGACTCTGCCTTTAGTGCCAGTCATCCGAGAACTCTGCCCCGCTCTGCGCTTAATCCTCCCTGGGTATCGAGTCACTGTCGGGGGGTTGACTCCGCGTATAATTCTTCAGCGCGTTCGAAAATGGAAAGGATGAAGGATATATGTGCAGCCTTTAAATATTCATGTGTTCGGTTCCCCTGGCTGAACCCACATGTCCTGAGGTTGTAAAAAAAATGGGAACAACATGTTTAATATTGAATTTGCTAATTCGGAGATATTGAAATGAGCCTACTCTCTCAGCCAGGGGCTTGTGTACAAATACTCTAATGGTGGCATTTCTGCTCAGTGTGAGAGTCTAATATTACACCCATTAAGTGAAAGCTCTCGGAGGCTCAGACGCACTGAGAAGCTCATTAATCACCAACCTGCAGTCAATATGTTGGAACGCGCCATAACCAGAATGGGTTAGTCTGCTTCACATGGAGTGGGCATGAAGATGGATCACATGACGACAGTGAAGCCAAAACAATATGGTGGCCGACAGCAGCACCGTGTCACAGCCTCCTCACCCCCCCCCCCCCCCCCCCCCCCCCCCCCCCCCCCCCCCCCCCCTCCTGCTGCTGCCTCCCTGTAATCAACAGCCACACCCACTCCACCACGGCTGCTGCTCAGTCCCCAAATCACCGCTCTCTTCTTAAGCCCCAGTCACTCCTTTGTACCTGTTTGCCAGTTTGCCATGGCGCCGTACAAACTCACCAGCATTACTCTTTGACCCTGTTCTGTCCTGACCTGCTCCCGTCTCCTGCTACCGGTAATCTGACCTTGTTTCTGTATTACGACCCTGTCTTTGGATTATTCCTGTTTGCCTGCTTTGTACTGCCGTCAACCGCCAGCGAAAGCTTTTTTCTGCTTCCTTGCTGTTTGTACCGCGCTTGGGTTCCTCCTTCCCCCGTAACACATAGTTTATAAAACTCAGTTTACACCAAGCTAGTCGATGCGACAGGGACCAAGCCGAAAAGTCAAAGTATTCTTCTTTTTTTTTTCTGTTATTTTACATACATGTGCTTTTTTCCTGATTTTTCTCTTTTATACTTTCAATCCTGTGTTTGTTGGTTAGATTGTATGTTTGAAGGGATTAAGCAAGCTGTGTTTTTCTCAGAACTTGGTCGAGAGATGTGGTGAAATGTGTTGGCGCATGATCGGACAACTTATTGACCTAACTTTAGCACAATCATTTTTGACAGCGCATACAGTAGATATAAATAGCGGTACGATGCAAATTGGTAACATTCTGCATAATTGGGCATAGTAGTTACTATACAGATTGGTGAAATTAATTTGGCGTAATGCAATCCTCCGTCTGTGTAGAATATGCATTGACGGGTACGAGTGGAACCCGTAGGCCGCCTCAGCTGCATCAAGGCAACTTGGAGGCAATCGTCCACCCGGGGTTCAAGAGACCAGTGTGACTTTGCAGATGTGCTCCGCTGATTCTTGTTTGTTGGTTGATGCCAAGCAGCTTGAAGCAACGTGACTGACCGCCGTCACTGCTGACACGCGCTCAGGTTTGGTCAAGTGTGTACTTCAGTGTGACCTCTGACCTCTCTGTGTGGACCCTCCCGTGTGATAACGTTTGCCCAGACACCTGACGCCAAAGGAGCAAGATGGCAACACGCATATACTGTATCTTTGGTGTCACTTTTATTCAGCAGGAAAACGTGGAGTCACGTGATTCCATCTTGAAATGCATCCACTTGTTTTCGGTTACGAGAAGGCCCATGTTCGGGTTCAACCTCTGACTGTGGACGACCTAGCAGCTGATGGTGCGGGGTGACTGTGCACCAGCCACGGCATGACTCAGCAGCGGGGGCACACGGTGGAGACCACCTCCGGGCAGATGCCTGTGATGCTGTTAACATCTGTGTCAGCGCTGCCCCTGCTGTAGAATCGATTTCCCTTTTCGGCCTGAGACAGGACTTTGTCTTCGGGCGTGTTAACATGCCATGTAATCACACCGCGTCTGCAAATGCCGTTAACTTCCCTTTGAAATATGTAAGGAAATTGGAGGAAGGGGGCTTCTTAAAAACAGGTGCATGCTGGTACTCGTGGAAGCAGCAGTACGTCAGACCTTTGCCTGGTCCAGATGAAAATCAAAGTAATGAGAGGCTGCGCTGGTTTTTTGGCTGATAGACGCTGATGTCTTGCACAAACAGAATATTTACAGTAGCCAGCCCACGTGCCGTGTTCTTTACACTACACGGGAGGGATTGTGATTATGTACTAATGAGCCTTGGAAGAGACGCGGCACAAAGGTCTGTCTTTAATTAATCAAGTTAATGCTGCGCTCGGCAGAACGGCAACCACAATGACTAACCTGGCAACCTGTTTCCACTTTTCCTTTCCTTTCCTTTCCTCTCCTTTTATTGTCTTCTTCCTTGCCCCGTGCCCTCCCTGTCTGCTCATTTATTTTCTGGTCTTGTCCTACGCCTCCTTCCTGTCTTGTTTCATGCCTTTCCTTTCCTTTCCTTTCCTTTCCCCATCTTGTTTCTTTCTCGTCGTGTGCCCATCCTCTCCGTTTCCTTTCACTTCTGACCAGGCCGTCCATTCTGTCCTCTCTTGGGCCTCCCCTTTCTTTTCCCTTCCTTCCCTTCCTGTCCTGTCTGGTCCTCTCCTCTCAGGTTCAACCACTTACGTATTCCACTGATGAGACAAACTTTTTTTTTCCACCCCACTCTCTCTGGCTGCGGCTTCTGTGTCAGCCTGGAATTTACGATTCTGAGGTGCAGCGGGGGTATTTGCCCGGGATACTGAGGGGAGAGCAGTGGAAAGGGCATTTTTGCGAGCCGTCCTCTGACATGCCACCCACACGGTCTTAAGCGGGGTGTTATCCTCTGCCATAAATCACTCGGGTCATTAAATCACACCCCAGACACTCTTCTGCCCTTTCTCATCACAGTGGTTTTCTCTTCATCTTTATTCAATTAGGGAGATTAATGGCCCGGGATACAGCACCCAGGTTGACATTCTGTTATGGGGGACATGTCTGAAATGTCACAGTGCGGGGGGCTGGGGTGGGGGGGGGGGGGGCGGGGTGGGGGGGGGGGGGGGGGGGGGGGGGGGGGGGGGGGGGGGCAGGATGAGACGGAATGGGCAGGCCATGTTAATTGACTCTGGAGACATGGCGATAAGCCCCACTGAGGGAGCCCTTTATCCCTGTTTATGGGTCCACCTGTTGGACACGACTTGGGTCAAAAGTAAACTTTTGCACCTCTTATTCCATCACGCATTGAGCGTTATTCCATCATCCAATGATCATTATTCCCCTGCACATTAATCATTCCTTCATCTCGCATCATGGAATTATACGACGAGTGAATAAAAAAACTCAGCAGCACCATAAATTCAGCCGTGTCGCAGTGTCACGGCAATCATTGATTTTCTGACGGATGCGCGTAATGAATCAACGGTCCCTCCACCAATGGCGCGCACTCAACCGCCAAACAACCGCCAGAACTCACACTTTCCCCCTATAAAGCAAAAACAAGGAAATGAGCTGTGGATTGACCAGTGTTTCATCTGTCAAAGCAAGGAGAACATCTGAATAGAGGCTCCTGGGCACAGGCTCCAACACCTCCCCGTTAGTGTTTCCACTGGAAATGAATGAAATGTAAATGAAGTGGTCAAAGAAATGCACCGGTTGGACGAACTATGGAAATATGAAAAAGGAGAGACGATGAGTGAAAGAGGCTTTCATTTCCTGTTGCGTTGTTCTGCTGCTAAGGCATGCGCGGCTCCCACAGGACATTTCATCAGCAGATCATCTAAATATAGATTTTAAAAGCATTCTTCATACAATTGCAGGGTGTGTGGTGACAGTGGGGGTTCTGATGACAAGCTGAGTTGAATAGCTAATGGGAAAGATAAAGGCTTTTCATGAAATGAATCCAGCCATGCAGTTGTGCAGGGTCTGTCTGAAACAGCGATGGGGTCATTTAAGAAATGAAAGTAGCATTTATGTACATGTATGGATTTATGAATTAGTTCTTTGCGGCACGACAGCAGCCATTAATGGTGTTTTCCATGTTAATGAGAATGGCGGTGTGTTTAGCCGCCTCCCACAGTCCAGACACGCGGGCCGACTGGTGAGTCTCAAGATGCGTGGGTGTGATTGGCTCCTGCCCTCCAACGCTTCTCAAAATACAAGCCTTTTGGCTGCTGGCCAGTGAATTTGAATGTGACAGCATTCATCTGTATAATGTGGGATGCGATTCGTTCTATATTTTCAAGTGACTGAAAATGATGTCATGAAACCTCTGTGTTGCAGAATGATAAACTGTCACCATCGCCTCTGATTTGATCATTAACAGGGAAATAATGATGCCCGCCACAATCTCAACTTTAATTCTGGAAAATGGGAGGAAGTTGGGAAATATCAGCCATCTTTGGAGACAATGTATGTGGTCCGGGGGCAGAAGGGGCTGAAGGGGGCAGATCAGATTCGTGACTCCGCACTCTGGAGTTGACTTAAGCTGCCGTTGGCTGCCTCCTCTCTGTCGTCATGTGGCAGGTGATTGACAAAAGCAAACACTTCGCCAGCCACGGTATTGTTCATTGAGGGGAAATCTCCTGGGAACTCAGCAGACCCCCCCCCCCCGCCCCCCCGCCCCCCCCACCTCCACACTTACAAACAACCGCAAACACAGACAGGATTGTTTCCCATTAGTTAGTATTCATTTCTTCGACTGACTGGTTGTCAGGCTCTGGGTATCCATTATTCAGAGTGTGTTGTATGGTTTTAGATGTTGTATAATGTGACAGTTATTATTGCGCTGAGCTGACCGGAGAATTGCAATAGGCTTGTTAAAGGCAGCCGAGGAGATATAATCCAATTCTTTGTCGAACGTTAATAAAATGATGCAGTGAGTACAAGTTGCAAATACAACAAGGCAGTGTTGAGTTAAATCAGCAGCTGCCACAGAGGAATCCTCTGTGCGCCATTTATATGATTAACCTTCGGTCGGGCACAGGAGCCAAGCCACAGTGGAACAAAATAATTACGTCAATGTCTTCATGTACGCAAATGTCTCTGATGAAGTAAAGAGTGGAGAGGAATGAATTGTGATTATTCAGAGAATCGCAAGTGTAACATTTCCAATTACTGCTACGTTTAATCAAAATAATTGCGCAGGGACATCATCTTTTAATAAACCAGTGTATCACACAACCATGTTGTGCATGGGTGTGTGATGTATTGCAAATGGTTGACTGCGCTGTTTTGTTTTACATGTAAATGTGCTTCGATAAACGTTTTCTGCCAAAGAAGATAATTCTAACAATTACTTTATCATGGATGTATGAATTGATTGATTCATCTGACAGATTAGAAAGTGTGATTGGTGGCTAGTCTTTCAGAACTTGTCTCCTTGCGGTCAATGATATTATAGATGACTCAAAGGACATGACAACAAAGTGAATAAAGGGATGAGCGCTTATGATAATGAGGCAAAAACACATTGCTCTGAAGAGAGCTGGACATTTTAAGAAAATATCCAGCTCTCGTGGCATTTCCGAAAGGATGAGCACAACCGTGCTGATGTTTTTCCTTTCTGCGCAACAGTAAGAACATTCAGTCAAACAATGGTGGTTGGCAAATCGCTGAAATATTACCAGTGTCAGCTGCCCACATACGTGAAAAGAGGTTTCATTTCCTTGTTTTTTCTCCTACTCTCCAATGCATTTTAAGAGAAAACAGGACCGTGAGCTGACATGTCGAGTTACACTAATCCACTTTCGCTGCTGACTGCATGCTCTGGGCTTATTTTGAAGGTTAACAAAACAGAGTGAAATTAAGCATCGGTTGAGAATGGAAACAAAGTGCAGCAATCTGCACGACACGATAGTAGAGGAGCCAGTGAAAATATGTTTTACTCATTTGGGTTTTCCAATGTGGCCACTGTTCAAGCAACTTCAAGCATGATTACAGGCCTCGTCTTATTACATGGCCGTTTGTCACTAGCGAAATAAAAAATCTTCCATGCAGCACCGCGCGTCCTCTCAGAAGTGTTTTCAACCGTCTTTATGACCAGCAGATGTCAAGGTGCATCCATATGGTCTGCTGAGTAGGACACAGGCCTGTAATTGCCTGTGTCCGGGAATGACAAGAAAATCGACTCGGTCTGAGCGTCGTGACGAGACGAACGCAACCGAAAGGTGGATGGAAAAGGCTGAACCTCGTACGGCAGAAGAAAATTGCACCTCGTGCCAGAACGACTCAGACTATGGTCTTTGGCTGCACGGGAATGAATTGGATCAGAGAGTCGACCCTCCATTTGACTCGCTTTCCGGAGAAAAGGTTTACTGAAAGGATGACATGACTTCTCCTCAAACCATCCTCTCTGAAGTGCCCCCTAGTGGGTGGCTGCAGTAGGTCACAAAACCATTTTCTTGCTTGGTAGTGGGTGGGACCAACATTTTTTGGACGCATGGCATTTTTGACAATTTAACTCATTTTTGTTTTGCGAGTGTATATTTAAATGTTTCTGTTTCACTAAATTTGGTTTGAATAAAAATTGGATAAAATGACAGACTGACAGATTAGAGTGTTTTAAGGTTGGTTGATCTTGACGTTCAGGTGGAACTGTGGCACCATTGCTCCGAAATGGCACCAAACGCAGCACAAGTTGGAGGCGCTGGTCTTCTTTTAGCTTGATTTAGACCAATAAGATCAATTAAAGATCCAACCTACCGGTTTATATACATGCCATAGTGAAACAAGATCAGAGATTCTTTGGCTTTTAAGATATACTTTCGTCCAGTAGCGTATCAGAGATTAGCATGACAGAGGAGGCTTAAGCAATGCCTCGGCCAATTGTTGTCTGCTTTGCTCAACACTCACCACCTCTCCTCAGACAGCTCAGATTCATGGGTAACTATATGTCCTGGGTCTGCGCAGTGATGCTTTCACTTTGCCATTCTTCAACAGGATTGATACTTAGTGGGAGGGGAGGCGAACGAGCAGCCTGGAAACCCCATTAGCATAATTGCATCATTAATTTTGAATCCCATTCACTCTGAGAAATAGTAGCTGGTGCTGCGTGGAGCTTCTAGTCAAGAGAAAGGCTCCACACACACATGGTCCGTAACAAGCCAGGGAAATGCCTGCTGCCCTGCGGGTCTCCTTCTTTGAATGCGAGGGGGTCTGACGCCCGTGAATGACAAACCCATGGTGTTTGGTAGAGTGGAGGCATTCAGGTGAAAGTTATTACACTTTTCTTCCCACACTCTGGAGCGTAACTCAGCTTTAGTGTTTCTCCCACCGGGACACTCCGAGGTCGATTGTATCTCTCCAAAGTGAAGGAGCTACCAAACTCATGTTTGAAGAACTGTTCGCAAGCTGCTGTCTCCTCCGTAATGAGGACGCTCTCCCAGCATTCCTGGCTGCTAGTGCTGTGAAACAGAATGGGAGGAAGCCTGTGTGAAGAGGATGAATGAGTGAGTAATTAGGAGTGTAAAGCTCATCTCGAATTAGAGGAGGAATGACAAGTGCGAGAGGCGGCTCTTTGTGGTGAAACACAGAGGAGCCTGTTAAGTGGACAGAACGTGGTTCCCAACAGACAACGGCAACTGAATTCAGGAAGAAGAAGAAAAGAGAAATAATAATTGTATATGTAAGGCCAGCATGGCCATGCTTTGTAGAGTTTGGCTTGGTCCAAATCAAAAATGTTGACACCGACCCACAGAGCTAAACCTTTTCATACGCCGTCCCCTTTTACAAGTAAAGCCAGAGCATTTCTAATGGCTCATAACGTCGTGAATCTGGCCTTTTCTACGTTTGTGGTCGTGACATGTTTGAGATTGGGAATTCAAAGATGGCGTCTTTCAGTCGATGAAATTCTGATCACATGCTGATATGAAAGCACGGCGAAACGTCATGACTGACAGTTGAGACTGGCTCCATGTAAACTCCACCACAGTTTGTGATTGTGGGAGCTTCTTACAGCAGCTCCAACTGTAGATCAGAACGCCACAGGTTCTGGCTCTAACTGCCCAAGAACGCAGCCTGTACTTCGAAGATATTTTGACCTCGTTTCTGGAAAGAGTTAGAGATGGCTATTTTATATACATGTCAAGGATTATCACATTCAATCTACTTTGTTTTATTTGTGTAATATCCAGAGTGTAAAGACAACATTCCAGTGCATGTGAATCATATCAGGCTTCTCATCTAACTGTCAGGAATCAAAACATCAGAAATATATGATAATTTACGATACCACAATCATGTAGAAAGTTTTAAAAAAAAGAAGAAATAAAACAATTTCACTTGTAAAACAGCATTTCCCAGAGCTCTGTTTGGATTTTCGGTCTGTTCTCACTCTCCTATTTCCTCTCTTGGCCGAGCGAGTGGAGCAGTAAAACAAGGGAAGTGTAATGGTTTATTATCGTGGCAAAGCTACTTAACGTGCCACAGCCAAAACTCTTTGGTGACTCCCAGAACACACCAGTGATATTAATGCATGTACGTTGAAAACTGCTCTTTTTTTAGGAGGTGCGAATGGTCTCCATATAAAAGTAATTATTGGGTACATTTCCTCTGGCTGTGTGGTTAAATAATCACTCAACGACGGCATCAGAAAACAGCAAAGTTACATCAGATGCGTTTTTAGATGGCCCATGACCTCTTCCATGTTGATTTTCACTCTTAACATGCGAGTAGTTTACTACACTTCATGTTTTTTGAATAAACCAATCTCTTTCCTGACCCCGACTGAACTTAACATTTTCTTTTGTCTGACATCTCAGAGGGTTCAGGGTTGTTAAGATGTTGGGTTTATAAATTCATGAATGATAAATAATTCAACAGGTGTCACAGCGGGTCAGCTGCACCGCGCCGTGACCGTGTCACCGTTTTTAGAGGAACATGGTGGATTTCAGCTTGCATCTTTAATACCGCATAGCTTTCTCTTCTTATTCTGCAGTGAAGTGACTCTCGGTCCTTTACTCACCATGTGGGAGTTTAATTGCTTTCTGCAGCGAATCAAACACAAGACAGAGAGAGGACTTTTGGTTGACTTTCAAACGCACAAATCTGTTCACGATTCCCACATCACAATGTGCTCTCGGATTCTGGGAAAAATGAATACACCGAAAGGTTTGGTGCTGCTTGTGTTGGATGGTAGATTTTGTGATGGATTACGAGGTTTGGCTTTAGTTATCTACGAAACGCCAAGAAAACGATGTCGAGAAATGCAGATAAGCCATTTCTGTTTTATACTTTATGCAACGCCACTGTATTTGCACTGGTTTTTCACATTATTTAAGTCATCTGGGTCCCGTGTTTGAGAATGTTTAACTGTTTACTTTGTGTAAAATAGACTCTTGTGATACAAAAGAGCCTCAGTTCCGGCTCCCAACTGTGTCACTAGCGGTTTTACCTTTGTATTTGCCGGCTCTGTAGGGGTGAAGTGAGCATATGGTATAAAAAACGTTTTGCAAATACTCCTAGAGTTGTCGCCGTGTGGACCAGGCCAATATGCATTGACTCAGTGTTTCATAGAGCACCTTTAAGCTGAATGTCTAAGAACTTTCCCTGTGTTTCATGCACGCCATGCTCCCTGAGCCTGGGAAAAAGCAGGCAACTTTCGTTTTTGCCCATGAGGCAATTAGCAAGAACTGAACACAGCTGACGCTGACAGAATGACTTTCATTTAGCAAAAAGCATGGACCAGTAACTCTTAAGCACTTAACTGACTTTTATGTCCTGGCCACAGCCCAAACACTGTAAAGCACATATAGATGCGCACAGATATTCGCAGTGGTGACTCTGAGAGTGGAGCACTGGTATTGAGGTTTTGCCGCTAAAACCACTCGTCAACCGTCAATTTGTCGGTCTAAGTCGTCAGTCATCACTCACCTCAGCATTCGCTGACTATTTTGCATAAAATGTATTTGAAACATATGTGAACAGGTGTTAGTGTGATAAGATCTGCCCAAGACCCCAGAAATCACCCATCAACATATTTCCTATGTGTGTTTAGGTTGAACCATGTCCCATCTAATTACAAGGAGGAGGCAGAGTCATGACCTGTATTGCACCCAGCTACCAGAGGCCTCGCTTACCGAGAGCTGATACAATCCCATCTTTACACAACATCTATCTGACTTACAGCTGATACATATTTAAATGCGTGTAAGAGGTTTTGTGAGAACTTTTCCTTAAAGGCACTTTTTTTTCTGGTTTGAAATGTATCAGCTTTCTGTCAATCACCATATATATATATATATATATATATATATTTTGTTTTTTTTTTTGTTTTTTTACGACATCAGCTTTGTCAGTCTTCAAATCATGCAAAGCCATGTTTAAATGTAGCTCATTCATCCACCACTCAGCACCTGTTCGTGGTGAAATCCTGGCAGACATCTGTGATGAACCGGGAAAATCCATCTGGTCAGCATATACGTCCACTGTCTCCAACTGTCACACGATGGCATGATGGATGAGCACTTCTCTGCATTGAAGATCATTTCTAGTTTCTCATTGTCATAACAAACAGAACATCCTACCCACTGGGAGCACTTTTAAGTGATAAGCTGCGCCTATTTCCCAAATGCTATTCTTTCCCGCAAAGCAGTGGACATCTGTTGAGGCTGATGACCAAACCAGGCCCATTTCATACGTTCCTGTTTTTTTCCTCCCCGTGTCGACCTTTGGGATTGTTTATCGAAAAAATGATGAGCGGTGGAAGGAGCTATCCAGGGAGAAGATGCCTGCGATAAAACACAGATGGTGGAGCGTCAAATTCTTGATGATGTCACTTAGCGCAGTACGGACAAGTGTTTTTGGTAAGTGAGGAGAACTCTGACTCAGTGCTAATATATCTGATTAATGAAAATGGCTGCGTGCTCTAGACTGCAGTCTGGTTCAGAGTGTAAATCACGCTTGGTGATAGTCGATCTGGGGGATTAAATCTTTATAGAAGACACCAGTATTTTGTAAAACTCCCAAAGTGGAAGATGAACACTGTGTTCTTTTCACTTGTTCAGTTGAAACGAGCACAGGCTGTAAAACAGGGGTGTCTAGCATTCGGCCCCAATCGGCCACCAGAGGGTCTGATCCGGCCCATTTGTCCATTATAACTGTTTTATAATCAGTTTTTTTTTTAAGGGAGTGAATTTAATATGGAAGTCACGTTAGATCCATAGTCCCCCTTTTATGTGACTGCGCAAACAGTGGATAACCATCTTTGTGATCTCAATCTCGATCTAGATCTCACAAAGTGGTCCCCAGTCTGTTGCCCCCACTTCACAGTTCAGCCCTGTGGTTTCCCCTCACCCCTTGTTTTATTCTAAATAGGTGAGATTGTTTCATCTATATACGTTTTACTGTTTACAGCGAAAATGTAGGTGACCCTAGTCTTTGTCTGGGTCCCCTTTAAAAACGACACCAAAACCTCGGCCAACCTTTGGCAATATTTCCATCCCTGTCCTCAGCTGGCAAAAGCAGACATGTTGAGACGTCTGCGCAACATGTGAACTGAACTCAGGGCCAAGTATCTTGTGCATAAATAGGAATCCAGCATTTTACCAGAAAATCAATGTCAATGTGAGGAGAAGGGAGGCCGGTCATGTGATTACAGGAGATGATTACATGGTGACGATCTATAATGGCCTTGGCTAAGCTCTGCACACCAGCAACCATCCACTTAGGCGCAGCGGGAAACACTGAGGCGAGCTCTCGCTTCTTTAGTCGACCCAAACAAAACTCTGCGGACCTCTGCGCTGGACATTTTCCCGTGAGCTTCGCTCACATGTGGGATCATCTTTCTCTGTTCCTGGTTTTGCTCGTGTTCTTAGAAGCTCTGCAAAAATCAGATGGAAGAGGTGATGGACAAAACAACAGGCCGAGTAGGAAACAATAGCAATATCACCCAACGAGTCTTTAACGTTCAGGAATTATAATATGACGACACAGTTTGGCACGATTCACCGTCCAGCCTGACCAGTTCTCCCCAACATCTGCTTTTTGACCCCCCCCACCCACCCCACACCCCCCACCCCACCCCACACCCCCCCATCCCCGAAAACCAGCCTAAACACCATGAGCCAAACACTGAGGAAACAGGCATGGCTGAATGTTTGTGTTTACCTTCCAGATTTACTCTGAGCTCTTCTCCGAGCAAAATCGGAACCATTTGAGCTGGATCGCGAACAGAAGGTGATTTCCATGTCTGAGCCGCTGCAATGTTTCGCTGCCTTGCAAACAAACAATATGGAGGCGTAACTCTCGTATACAATACGGCTGTTTGTGCGATGCATCCTGCCGGCACGTTCAGGGAGTCAGATTTAAACGGCTGCAGCTGTTGTATAACTCAAGCTTCAATGTAAGTACATGACATAATACATTTCTTTTTATTTCTTTTGCTGACTATAGCTTTATTGACATGGCCCATTTGATTTCCAAACAATAGGGGATTGTATATAACAGTTGTTATTCTCGTCATGTCTCTGTGTACACACTTGTTCCGATCATCTCTTCCTGGCTGGAGTGTAAGCATCCTTAATATGCATGTCTGCACATGAATAGAAACATTGTGGGAGACTTGAAAAGAACGTGTTGATGGTGGAGAGCAGAGGAGCCAACTCCGAACGTATTGTGCCTCTAACGCTCATTGTTTCCGAAGGAGATGGGTCCAAAATAGCAACAAGCGAAGAGGGGTGATCAAGGCCACCAATCGCGTCTGAGCCTGATTTTTCAAAGTAAGAGCTCTCAAGGCAGCTCTTACTTTCTATCGTATGTGCCTTTTCAGGTCCATCGTCTTTCATTTGAAAGCAAAGGTCTTGAGTGTATTCCACTGCCTACGTGACAGATATTGGTGATTGTTGACAGAGACTGAAATTGAAGCTTTTTCTGTGATTAATGGGGAATAAAATAAGACTCCACATGTCACAAGGGTTTTTCCAGATTACGCCCATGTCAAGATCTATACATGTGGTGGTTGGATTGAATTTATGTCCAAGTGAATGCTTAATTCAGACCGACTTGCACATGTAAACAAAACTGGTGACTTTTGCGTCCGATTTTAATGGTAAAAGTGCATCTGCGTGATCGAAGCTTTAAAGTAATCGTAATTGACTGGTCGCGATTGTACATGGGAACTTAGATAGCAAAGACTGACCCTGGACATATTGGACATTCATGACCGCGGTGCCACTGAGATGTTTTATTAGCTCGGGGTGTGAGGTTTCAGAAGCCGGCGTGTGAACAAAAGGTCACTGCTTTAACTCTGTCCATCAACAAGGAAAAGGTTAGGGAAGACTGAGAGAGTTGGGCTGTAACATATTTTTTTTTTTCTATTTTTACAACTGAGAGCAGCCCTGAGCAAAGCAGAGCCGCCCACTCCCTCTGTGGCGACATAAAAATCTGTTGTTTTTTCATCTCACCTGCACCTTCTCTTCAAGTCGCTCGTGAATCACATGCACCTTTCACATGTGGTCTCCTGCACCCGGAGCTAATGGGGACGTTTTTCCAAATATGGCCGGCAGATGTTCATTTGAGGGGTCATTTGATGCTGATGTTGTATTAGGACGAGTGTTTGAGTCCACCGAGCCAACGCTGATTTATGATCTCTTGGGAATTCTAGGAAATGGTGGTTAACTTGTAATTGTGGCGGTTTGAGCTGCTCGCAGTTCACTGGACATCAATGTCCACTCACGGCCTTGTCGAGCACGGTGACACTTTCATTAAAAAGGATTGATGCTATATCGGTACAGTCTTAATTTATGGCCGTGACCGGTACAGTTTAAACTAAGTAATATTTATATACTACTCACTAACACGTAGCGTCTCCGAATCGCTCTGTAAATCACATGGGATAGGAGTAACCGGCTCTTTGAACCTCAGACCGGTCCTGCCTCCATCTGCACCACCTCTGTCCTCCATCCACCGCTTCCTGCAGGTGTCGGTCGCACAAAGCGCAGCTCTGTAAGTCAAACCATACCTGGGGTCATTACCCAGCGCACAATGAAAGTCTCTCTGTGGAGCACGGCATGTTCCACCGGACCGATCTCACACTCGCTGCCTGTAAAGTCGGCGGGGGGCCGCCGATTCCTGGGGCACGTTTGATGGACACCTCTGACCCCTTTTGTGTTCCACGACGAAACGAGCAATTTCTCCTGTTTACTTTGCAAATTGAGCGAAATCCACTTCCATGTGTGCAACCAGTAATGATTTAGTTACGCGAGCCTTTGGGACGGTTGACTCCATCTCACTTCCTCTAATTAATTTCCCTGCACATTATTAGCTCTCTCTCTCTCTCTCTCTCTCTCTCTCTCTCTCTCTCTCTCTCTCTCTCTCTTTCTCTCTGTCTCTTTCTCTCTCTCTTCTCCGCTCATCTGTCTGATTCGCCATCTGTTCGGAAGCAACAGACCAGGTGACAGTCGTTGTAGAAGAGCAGAGTGTCCTGTTTGAAGTAGGACTCCAACGCTTTTCACACCAGGCGAGCACTCCTCACTGGAACATCCCCCTCCTCCTGAGGAGGAGGGGGACGCCTGCATAGCTGAGTGGCGTGAAGCACTTTGAGTTGTGATCCAGACTAGAAGAGCGTTATGTCAAATTAAACGTTTACCTTGTGAGTCGCGGATCGATCCAAAGGGAAACGTCGCGACCCGCAGTTTTCTATCCTTTCAGCTGTTTGACCCGACCCCAACGTCACCATCCCCACTGTTGCTGTTGGGTGACAAGACTGAAGAGAGGGGAAAGGAGAGGGCTGAGGAACAGTGAAGACAGAGTGTGGCAGACAATAAGAGCTGAAGGGGGCTAATATAATCTCCATCAGCCTGTGGAGGAGCTCAAATTGAAAGCCTATTGGCCGTAATTGTAACGTCAATGGAATCTGGGTCCATTAGCGCATCGACTTGAATGTCACGTGAACAGTTGCAACATCAGCTCCATGCAGTCTGGAGATAAGGTGCCGGAAAATGTTTTTGTGTGTACAAGTGGACAAGCGCGGGATGCAAACTGGAATTTTTCAAGAAATATTGGTCTTAACTGTAAAATCGGACATTTTGCCATTTATAATAACTTGTGTTATAGACGAAAGGCTTATAAGGAATAATTGAAATTTGTATTCACTTTTCTGACCTCCTGTGTATACAGGTGGCTGGTGTAGCTTCAGTTCCATCCAGAGTTGAAAATTGAAACGTGCTCCACGCTCAAGATGTTTTTATTTTATTGGACTGCACTTTTAGTGCCATTCAGAGACAGAGTCTGCTCAGTGGTGGTTATGGTTTAGAGCAATGACATCAAGGCGCCACCGCCTCATACATACAACCAATGGAAATTCAAACTTGGCTCTTGAACACGGTCCGCTTCATGCGTTCCGCATGACGGGAACGCGTTTCATGAATGACATCTGCGTGAACTGGTTTGAGTGTGTGTTCAATGGAAGTTCAGTTGGACGTGTGTGTGTTTTCTAAATATTAAGCCTGGATCACATCAGTGTGTGAGCTGCAAAGGACACAGATAATTTCATGCTGGCATTAAGATCAGAGAAGGTTGAATGGGCGAAGGGGGTGTGGGTGGGGGGGGGGGGGGGGGGGGCGGGGGGCGCGCGGAGGGGGGGGGGTTCTGCATGATACTTTATCCCAGTTGTGCAGCATCACAATAACGATCATACAGTTCTAACCTGTACAGCAGCCAGTTATAACTGAGGTAACGACCGTAAACTGCAGCAGCACCTCCAGCCCGAAACTGAGCCGTGTGTTCACTTACCCAGACGATTGAGCCGTGACTTCAGCTGAACTCCGGATAAAGAGCTACTTCAAGGAGATGGACAAGGACTTAAATCTAAACGATAGTATTCTACGTGCAAACGTAAAAAAAAAAAAATAGATTAATTTCAGTGTGGTTTGTTCAACTCTGTATTTTCCCTCTGATCTAAAAGGAAGCCCACAGACTGCAGATGGTCATTGTCAAGGTGAAGGTAGATTAGCAGCAGCATCACAAAGAGCTCGAGAGGATCTGGAGGGTTTTGCAAAGAAAGGGGCAAAAGGACCTCGGATTCATACAAGTGAGGAGTGTGGATTTGACGGAGGATTTGCAGACACAGGGCACAGCGATTCTAATAAAACCATAAACAGAGCGCGGGTAGAAGTGAGTGTGAGTGACGAGGGCAACGGTGGAGGCCCTGCCGCTGCAGACGACTCATCTGTCGTCCTCGCAGATAAGCGGAGGATTGAGGCAGGAAGGGCTGAGAATGTGAGACAGTCTGTGTCTGCAGGCCGAGCGCTGCAGATTGAAATCTTTGAATAACCAGGCTGAGGGAAACTAGACGGAGTATATGAACATTTTATAATAAAGGATTCTTTCCTCCGATATTTGTACTGTGCGTATTTTTGTAAGCTCTGTAAAGTTTAATAACAGCAATATTGAAGGAAAATCACTTATTTGAGATCCGGTGGTGTGTGTATAACAAATAAGAGAATAGTCAACTGGAATAAACTATGACAATTTTCAAATATGTTTTTTTTAATAAATGAGAAAACTGATGTTGAAAATAAACAAAAAAGGAAAAACAAGTTCAAATCTTTATTCCAACCTCAGGACCTCTACTCGCTTCCCTGTATTAAAGAAGCACTGTCTAACTTTTGCTGGGCACTAGCGCCCCCTGCAGTCACACCAAACTCTGTCAAGAATTCTTCCTATTTTAAAAAACCTTGCAGTTTCATTTTGTAGATAAGTACTGTCTTGTATCATCAACGTGAACTGACATTTATTTCTGATTAAAATAATTAGTAATGTCGGGATATTAACTGACAGTTTTGCAAATCAAAATTTCAAATGTAGGAACTGATTTTCAGCTTCATCATTTTTTAGATGCAAAATAAGTAAAACAGTGTCTACGTTCATCGCTGCACAGATGTCCAACTTCCTTATCTCACTTATAATACAGCCCCTGTTCTCAGGTGCTGATGAGGTCGAACGCTGCTTTTCAAAATGGATAAACACAGGTCATTTGTCAAAGTGCAGTCATTGTGTTCCAGAATCCTAGAATCCAAAGTCCGTTCTCTTCCCACACTACTATTTTTGGTTTTCAGTTTGGATGCCGACTGTCCCAGAAAGTCACGTTCAGTCGGTCGTCTGCAGGGATTTCAAACCTCCCCACGCAACTAATTATAGTCAAGCCTGTGCTGTTGTGCTGCGTCTATGAAGAACAGATGGACTTAGGGTTGGACATGTCTGACTTGGTGATGTGTTGCAGAGATCCCGTATCCCAGACGTCAGAAATGTTGAGTTGGCATCACTTTAAAATCAGGCGGCTGGCAGAAACGTATCATACGCCGGGTTTGGCCCGGAGACAGAGTCAGTACAGTCGGACTGCACCGTGACGACAGATGGTCGGCGAGCATGCTGGGATGTCGGCATTGTACCGGGCTGTGAAACGGCAGCTACTCGGCTTCCGGCTGCGTGCAGAGAAAATGCTGACGTCCTGAAAATGAGAGTCGCGCTCAGTTGTGTGTTGAGGACCAAATTCAAAGTTCACAGCAAAGACTGAATTCGTGTGGAATTGACCAAATGTCTCGTCAGAGTTTTCTCTCGGAGGCATCAATGTGAGGCTAAAATCAAATTTGATTATGGAAAGATTATGCTTTTATCATATCTACACAAAATTCACATTTCCCATGTTGTCATATCAGTGGGAAACCCAACTGCCCATCACACCTCAGGCTGTACACAGTCAAGTCGAATCAAAACGGATATTTGACCCCACCTAGTGGAAAAGCTTGGCTATTACAATTATTATTGCACATTTTTGTGGCTTTACATGAAAATGAGAATTTCTGACCCTTGACAATCACTCTAATCTTTTCCACAAAGCATCTGGAAATCGTCTCTCATATGTCCTTTCCTGCAAACTCCACATTTTGAAATGTTTGACTTCTACCGTGCATCTGAGGCTGCAGGGGGTGGCTGTCTATAGCGTGGGGGTAAACAGGGTTTGTGTGTGTGATGGTGTGGAGCCATTGATCTTGTTTTCCCTTTTCCCATGTTCCTCGCATCAGCTAACGGCAGCAGGAAGAATGCAGGTGTATCGAATTCCACAGATGAAGGCTCTGTTCTGACTGTGCTGAGCCATGAAAGTGGCGGCTGGAATGTGTCCGTGATTAACGTTATTATTTACTCTCATGAGTTCTGAGGAGAGGTCTGTCCGCTCTGTCACTGGTGGAAAAATCTATACGCTCAGACTTAGACTGAGTATTTCCAGAAATGTCTACAAAAGGAATCCTTCTCAATCGTGTAACAAGCCGCTTCGAGCTTCGTGAGGAGATTTGTCTGTTCTTGGACAGCAAATGTAAAGACACAACACAACTCCGAGACGAAACGTTTTTGTGTGAAATGGCTTTTCTGTGTGACATTACGAGTCATCTGAATGCTATGAACTTGCAGCTGCAGGGTGGGGGTCGTGTCATCTCTGATATGTACAGTACAGTGAAGGCGTTTCAAACCAAACTGATTCTGTGGGACGCACAGATGCGGAAACTTTCTGCTGAACACCTTCACTCAATTCTGAGGATTTCCTCAGCTCAGAGCCTGACCCCGAACATTGACGAACTTGTACAAAAGATGGGACACCATCAAGTATCAGCCTCAGCCTCAAACAAGTGAATATTACTGTGCAATAACATATTTAGAGTTTTTACTCAGTTCAAAAGTTAAGTTAAATACTTGTTTTCACTGCACATGTGCCTTTTCCTTGAAGAAAGTGTTGTATTTGGTTAATAGATTTTTGCACTTTATTTTATTGTATTTCAATCCAATTA